>VZRW01007872.1:123687-197213 GCA_013398125.1 Aegotheles bennettii | reverse complement strand
TGGGGGGGGGGGGATCCATGGCTCTCAGCATGGTCTTGGCCAGAGTGTAGAAGGTGGGGTAAAACTGTCTGCGGAGAGGCTTAATCCAGGAGGTCTGAAGGTGCTGGAGGAAAGAGGCTACACAGCAGTGAGCAGAAATGTGGCATAATTTGAGAAACTGGGACTGGATGTGTTAACCTGATCTGTGCCATTGCAGTGGGATTTCCTTCCCCTTCAGGGGGAGTTAGGATTTGCAGAGAGCATCGAGGTCTGGGGCAGAGCTGAGCCATGGCAAGGCACTTCAGTACTGAGAATTTACTTTTTCTGCATTACTGCCCCAAACCAGAGCTGGCTTTAGCTTAATCCTACCCCCCTATCTCCTGCTTGCTCCAGAGGTCTCCTTTTCTTCTGTCCATGTTCCTACTGGCTTTCGTCTGTCTCCTGGTCCAATGGTGGTGAGGTGTAGGGCTGGGATGTGCCTACCTTTGTTGCACAGACCAAGGGAGAATTGGCCAAAACAGAGGCAATTGTGATGATGGGGTATCTAAAATGTGTGCCCTTGATTGGTTTACAAGCAGCATTTCCGGGGAGGAGGAAAAGGGTTCGGGATCTGTCTGGGAACCAGAATTTGCCGTGTTGGGTCTGCTCCCACTTTGGTTGCAAGTAGGAATTTTACCCTTGTTTACTCAAGCTACATTCAGGTATGTCAGCCAAAGGTATTTGAGCAGAGTACACAACGAGGTGGTATCTTAATTTTATGCTTGGTTTCTTCCAAAAACTCAAAAGGGGGGGCTAAAGAAAGTTTGTGTTTGTTGTTTGTTTTGGAGGGCAGGGTGAAGGGTAGATGAGGGATGTTTACCTTGTAAGTAATATTTAGAGAGGTAGGGTTAGAATTCGTGTTTATAGCTACCCAATGCCAACTTGCTCAATAAAACCCCTGTTAGGTTTCCAAGAGTCTCAGGAAACCCAAGGTAGTGTTGGGAGAGGGAAGGGAAGCCAGCTGCTTTTTATAGATCAGGTTGCAAGAAAACTTGGGTTACTGTGCAGTTGTACTCGTGGTGGGGTGGTGGTAAGTGTAGGCAGCCAGATGCACCGCAGATGATGGCTGGAAGTCCCTTTCAGTCTGCAGGCTGAGTGGCAGCTAGATCATTTTAAGAAATGATCACTTCCCTTTGCTATGGTGTTATGTTCCCTGTCTTCCAGCCCAGATAGTCTATGGCAGCAAGCACGTACTTCTAGTAATGCTTAATGTGCAAACCTTCTGGTCTGCTGCAACGTGAGACCTGTGGGCTGCTGGGGTGGGGGGGAAAGCTGTGTCTATAGGATCACAGAACAGTCTGTGGTGTCTCTGTCAGGGCATATTAGAGTGCAACTTTTGGAAGTGCACCAATAAATACAAATACTGTATTTGAGCCATAATTACTGCGCTGTAGCAACGCTGCTTGAATGTGTAACAACACATCTATGGGGGGGGTGTGTGGAATTACACAGCTCATTCACTGCACAGGTAGGAAAAATTGCTCTCCTTGTGCGTCTCCTCTATGGTTCAGCTGGGATTTATTGTCATAAAATAATTTTGTACCAACAAATAGCCATTTTCTCCCATTGTAATGTTTAAATGCTGATTTGGAGGTGGGAAGGCAGCCCCGAGATCCCTGTGGCTGTGTCTTGCCTGTGTTTCCTTCCAGCACAGCAGGCAGAGTCCCTGGCATAGTCTGAAGTCCTGTGTCCCCTCTGCTCCCAGCAGCAGCCCAGGGTGGTGGCACCTCCGTAGCTGCTCTCTAGGACCTGCTCCGGCAGGGGTGTTGGACTAGATGATCCTTCGAGGTCCCTTCCAACCCTAGAATTCTGTGATTCTGTGACCTGCCCACTGGCAGAAAGTGACAAACTTCCAGTTTTTCCCTAGGATGGGAATTTGGTGTCCCACTATCCGCGTGTCTTCATTTTCCCTTCCACAATAGTAGATGTCCTCAGTGGAAACAGATCTGTGAGGCGTTGGAGGTGTGTCTGCAGCCTTTCTGGAGGGAGCAGGCTTCTTGGCACGAGGAGCATGTCAGTACAGAATGGAGACATAGTTGGTGCTAACAGGAGCTTGGCTTTGTCCTTGAGCTACAAACAGGGCTTACAAGTGCTTCTGTAGGCCAGGGTTAGTCCTTGAGCTGGGGCTGGGGCACTGCTGCTCAGTTTCGGTACTGCCACTGCAGATGCTTCACAGGTTTCAAGAGCAACAGCCCATCTTCGGGCATCAAAAACCTTCTTGAAGCCAAGTATTGGCATTTCTGGCCTTCATTTCTTTGCCTCCTTTCCCTCTCCGCAAAAATATCCCTCCATCATCACCCTTTCCTGCTGTGTCTGTCTAGCTAAGGAGCTCGCTAGTGGTACAGTCACAGCTTTGCGCAGGGGACACGTGGGACACATCTCCTGCTTTGCCAGGTTGTCATCGTCCAGTGCAGCCTTAGGGCACCAACAGCCAGCCTGGAACACAGCTGATTTCAGGCCGGGGTTCTCGCAGCGCCGCTGTTGTCGCCTGGTGGGTGAGATTTGTTTGTGTGTTTTTCCCTTCCTCCTAATTATGCTGATATTTACTACTCAACAGCTGTAGTCTGGGAAGGAGAGTGGTGAGCGAGGGCTCTGCAGCTGACAACCGCCTTGTGCCTTGGCTGCTTGTCAGCACAGGGCTGTTGCTGGCTGGGGTTGAGCTCTGCAGCCGTTGCTTCCCGTTGACCGAAAGGTTGTTGGGAGTTACCCACCAGGTAACCCCTAAAAGTACTCAGAAAAACCCCCAAAACCCAGTATTTTCCTGATTTCTGTGGCAGGAACTACCTGGCAAATGACTGAGAATTTGTGAGAAGGGCTTCTCTGAGGAATGGGATCTGCTGTAGTGAGAAGCTCACCCAGAATGAGTGCTTGGGCACTTTTGGGGTAGATTCATACTCTCCTGACTCATGGGCCTGGGTCGCCTGTTGTTTGTCAGGCTGTTCCATGGTTTTCCCACATCTGTTTCTGAGGATTTCTGGTTTCACAGCACTCTTCCTGCTATGTGCCCAGTCTGGGAGAGCATCACAAAATGGTCCTGGAAATGTTTCTTGTCCAGAGTCCTTCATCATTCATCTCCTGAAGGTCAGCTCCTGTGTGATCCTGGCACTAAAAGGCACCTGGATTGAGTGATGAAATGGTCTTCTGGGCCTTAAACTGGAAAGTTCAAAGTTCGCTTAATTATTTGCTGCTCTTCTGATTCTGCAGTAAAGCCTGTTTTATCTTTCAAAGCAGATCCATGCTCTCCTGACTCTGTTTTCAGGGGTCACTGTCCTCATTCCGGAGCTTTTAAATTTGCTTGATAGCTCCTTCCAATTTCCATTTCCAGCAGTGGGAGCGCAGAGGCACGGCAGGAGCGTTTCACTCCCTGTGGAGCAGATAGAGGAGTGAAGGGGTGGGATATCTGAGCTGAGCACAGGTGTGGCATCGAGATTCATGTTAAACTTGGTTTAGGAGGTTGGTTTTACCCGTTCTTCCACGTGTGAAGATGCAAGTGTTGAATTTAATGACAATTTACACCTGTTTGCTTCAGGGAGATGTGAAGATCTATTCGTAAAATACGTTTGCAGACAATGCACGCCCTGAATTGCTGAATATCAGGCAGAAATGTGAAATAGGCTGTTGGAAAGCCCAGTGGGTGCTGTATCATTCTTGTGTGGGTGTTTGAGGTGTTGGCCCTCAGAGCCCCATTTTTCCCTGGCAGCATTAGACACGGATTATCCCCTGCTCTGGTGACTGCAGGCTATTTGCCAGCAGAGAGCTTTGTACCAAAATCTTCAGGCTCACATACAATAATTGGTTGGTTTTTAATTTCTTCCCTTTCTTTACACAGGACTTCAAACACCATGGCTTTGCCACAGGGGTATAATTACTTAAGCCATAGAAATGTATTTCATTGACCAGTCGAATGGCTTTGGTTTTGCTGGTAGTTCAAGCTTGCTTTTATTAAACTGCTGACGGAATATAATTGAAATTAACTGGGGAGTTTAATTTTATCAAGCCCTCTCTAACTGCGTGCTTTCACTGTGTGTCTGCGTGCATTTGGCTTGCCTGTAAGTGGCTTGTTTGCTTTGTAAGGGAATTGGCACTGAAGTGCAGCTGTGGAAGGAACCAACCCCTGATCCCTGCCCCGTGCTGGGTAGGGTGTTCAAAAAAGGGGTTGATGAGGCACTTGAGGCCATGGTCTGATGGTCTAATGGTTAGGAATAGGATGGGATAAAGGTTGGACTTGATGACCCTGGAGGTTCCTTCCAGCCATAAGGATTCTGTGATTCTAGGATGCAAAAAGATTGGCACAAACATTGCAGAAGTGGCCTCAAAGTATTTGGGTTGGTAGAAAAGTTTTATATTTTTGTTAATTTTGCTGCAGTCCTTTGCTTTATTCTATTTTTGAGCATAAAAAGACACCAGAGGTCTAATACAGTCAAGAAGGTTCTAATGGCTGCTCTGAGGATGCTCCTGCAGCAAGGGCTGGTGCTGGGAGGTGTTTACTGCCCTGCAGCCTGGTCAGGCCTTACGGTCAGGGAGAAACTCTCTGGTTTTGTCTCTCTTTAGGGTTTTTGAGCTCTGCATTGCGCAGTTCCCAAATGGGAGCTTGCCTGCTGGCTGTGTCAGCTTGATCTGGGGTCTGCCCATAGCTTGGAGCATGGGCTCAGCAGAAAGAAGATGCTTTGCACTGCAGGGAATCTTCTGCAGCAGTGCTTGGTCCCCCCGTGTGTCTGTCGTGAGACCCTACACCATGTGTCCCCAGCCAGCCCCTGTATTTTGCCTCTTCTTCCCATGTGCAAGTTGTGAGGTCCAAGGAGACTTTCTGGCCCTCCAGAATTGGGAGGGAGGAGTTGTGGGACTTGCACTTCTTGAGATGTGGCAGGCCTCCTCCGCTGGGATTTCTATAACGGGCAAATCCGGGGAGGAGTTAAGGCATCACTTTGTCATCTCAAGACGTGAAATAGCAGGAACCTTCTCCCCCAGCTCCTGCTCTGCGGAAGGCACTGCTTCGACATTACAGCCCGAATGGGAATCTGTCATCTATCGTTTTGTGGCTGTCCTGGCTTTTAGGTGTCGGGGCTGCTCTGCCACCCGGGGGATTGGTGTGCTGATCATGCAGGCTGCCTTACCGTACCGCCGCTAAGTCTGTGCTCACCGCTATCCCCATGGAAACACAGCAGCTTCTTTTTCCTGTGCGTGATAGTGCCTAGCCTGGATGCTTTGGCAGTGTTATTCCTTAAACCAGGGACTTTAGCTGTGCAAGGTGAGCATGTGGGCAAGTGCCTGGTTCCTGAGATGTGGGCAGTAGCTCTTGCGTTGGGTTCTCTTGCTAATGGGGTTCAGACTCTGTTCCCTTGCAGGTGGGGAGAGTAGAAGGATGAGCACTGTCGGTGGGTTCAGTCCTGCTCCACAGTCCGAGGTGTGGGCTGGGGGAAGGGTTGCTGTGTTACCAAGCTAGATTTTTGCTTAAGTTGGACTTTTGAGTGATTATAAGGGTTTTTTTTTCTCTGATCTGACTGAATTGCTTCTTGCTGCTTGCTTCGTTTGTCTGGCATCCCTGCAATTCTTCACTTTGAGAAAACAGGCTGATAGGGGCTGAGCCCAGCAGTACATCTGTGCTTCTCTGCAGCGTGGTCTCCCTGCCTTTTCTTTTAATCAAACTTCACTGCCTTTAATTGCTTTCTAGTGATTGTTCTCCACTCTATTGACTCCATCCTTGAAAGGGCTCAGCCTACACAGTTTGCACTGGGGCTTCTGGGCTTTTTGGCAGTGTTGTAATGCCAGTCCTTCTCCAATTTTTTTTCTGACGTGGATGTGAAAGAGCAAAGAGACTGGCCTAAGTTCACACAAGAAACCTAGGATGATACTGCAGGCAACATTGAATTCTCGGATTAGATCTGTAAAACGGGGAGGGGGGGGGGAATTTCCTTACTTCAGTCTTGTGAGTGCATCAGGGACAGTTCAGAAAAAAATACCTACAGTTCTGACGACCACATAAATGTGTTATATTTCAGGCTTAGGGTTGCTACTGCAATGCAAACAGGCTCCTCAGATTCTTGTCACCCCAAAAGATCCAAATGTGTGTTGAGAGTGAGGTTAGTTTCTATGAATGTGGTTTTTTGAGGACACTGCTGCAAGCACGCTAGCAAAACTGTCTCCTGAGCCTGTGCAGAGCAGAGAGGAAATCTGGGAGGGGTTATTCTATACCTTGAAGTTTTCTGCTTACTTAGTAGGTGTAGCTTTCTCTATCTGAGGCGTTGAAAAAGACTGAGTTCAATACTCTGAGGTAATTGAGGGTGGAAGGGAGGGCCTGAAAAGCAGCATTTTTCCCTATAAAGCAAAAGCATCAGTTATGGGGGGATCTATTGCACTGTTTAGAACAGGGCTACAAATAAATCGTGCTTACAGGGAGCCTTGGGAGGCTGGGAGTGTGAGCAGTTAGTGAAATTGTCAGTCTGTTCTGTTCTACATACAGGGGTTTTACATACATGTCTGTCTGTTCTACATACATGGGGAACATTTATACTCAAGGGGATTCCTGACCACCTGTGGCTGGTTTTGCAATGGCTATGTGCTGTTTCACCTTTACTTTATGGAATATTTAAAATCGGGAAGAAAATTTTTCCATGGAAGTGGTCAAATGGCCACATCTGCACTGACACACTGAGTAGGTGGTTCCCTGCAGAGGTGCTGAGCTGATGGCAACAGGAATTACCAGTAGCTCAGCACCTCGGAAGCTGCTCAAGGACTTGCACACAGGTGTAGGTGCCTGTCTCTAAGCAGTGAAGTTGAAAATGCTGGCCTGAATTTGTGTGGCAGAGGAACATTGAATAAATAGCAAGAAATTAAGCAGGGAAGAGAGAGGAGGAGGTTCCTCATAGCCTCCTGATAGCCGTAAAGTTTAGGGGAAATGAACTCTTTCTCAGGAGTGGAAAGCATGGCTGGCTCATAGCTGGGTATTGCATTCATCTTATTTGATGGGGTTGTTCCAGCCCAGTGCTTCTGATTTCCCCCAACCTCCACAATGGTCTAATCCTCCTCAATAATGCTGGTGGCAAAATGCTAGTTCTCCATGTGCACAATCAAGTTACTAATGATGTACCTTTTCCTACCACTGTGCTCCCCTGCCAGAAGTGTTCTGAATGAGTTTTGCAATAGAGGACAGGGAGAGACTCCAACTCGTGGTCCACTGTGACACACGGGACTGTCCCTGTTATGTTCAGCTGGAGCACAAGCCCATGGAGAAACTGCTGTTAACCAGGAATGGGGCAGTTCACTTGCAGGAGAGTGAACCTTTCTCACTGTTTAATCAAATAAAATGTTATGTGTAAAAAGGAGCAAAGCTCTTTACACTGAGACTGCCTTGAAATTGCCCTGCTGGGGCTGCCATGTGCCAGGCTCACCAGCAAGATGGGGCTACTGGGAAATCTTGAGTTTTGGAGAGCGCTGCCTTGCACCTGGCGAGTCTGTCTTACCTGATGGCAGGAGGGAGCTCTGAGAGGGTAAGCGTAGAGCTGAGCACTTTATGATGTAATGGGCTTTGTAGTGGAGCAGCAGCACCCTTGGAAATGCCCTGGTGTATGTGTTCATCATTTTCCTCCTTGGTAAGCTCAGAGGTGAATGGTGGATGTGTTGGGAGAACAAGATGTTGGTGCTTACTGCGGAGGCCAAGTCTGGCACTGCACAACAGAGCATTATTTTTTCCATGCAAATATATGCAATACTTACATTTTAAAGCCGTGACTGAACCTACTTCAAAACCCTTTTCCCATCTATTGCCTCCTTCTCTTTTCCCCTTGTTTATTTTTTTTTGCCAGTTGCTCTCCTTTATGTGCACAACTCCTTAATTCTCCTTGCAGGCTTTTTTACAGCACGTGCAGCTGCGTTGGTCTGGTCACCAAACTTCTCTTAGCTAGGGAAATACTTTGACTTGTGTAGATCTGTTGCTTCCATCAATGTCATCTCCCTCTTTGGAGATCCTCAGATTGTTTAAAAGGAAGAGATCTTCAAGCACCTTTTGGAATGTCCACTGCTAATTGAATACTCAAGAAGTTATTTGGTAAATGGTAGAAACAGTGCTATGGATGTGGCAGTGTTCCTGGGTGGTCAGGCACAGGGAATGGGTTAGTTGTTCTGTGGGGACTCGTTAGTGTTTGCTGTGTCCCCTCCTTGCTTGTTTATGTGACATGAGAATTAAGGCTGTTCAGCTACACACTTGGTTCTTGCTGAATATAAACAAGATGCAATGTCTGATGGAAGTCAAGGATACTAGTGATCCTGTTCCTCTGTAGCTGGTCTCTAACTCCAGATTGTAGCTTTGAATGTTCCCTGGATATTGGTCCAGATATATGCCTTTTTTTAAACAAAAAAAAATATCGTATGGATTTTTATTTATTTTTTTTTAAAATTATTTGGCTTTTGTTGCTGATATCTCAATTTCTATCTGGGGATCTGTGAATTTATGCTAATGTCAACCTGCAGCATTTAAAGCGCACCAAATCTCATACACACAGAATTTGGCATCCCATTTTTGAGTTGTGGCTTAATGCTGCAGGTCCTTTCTCCATACCTGTGAAGTCTGGCTTAGCTGTTTCATTTTAAAAGGGTGTTGTTTTTTTAAATGGCATGAGATTGTATGAAAACCTTATCTGTCGTAAGATTTGACAAGCAAAAAACTGTGCAAATTTGGTAGCGTGGTGCAACAACAAATGGCTGCAGTTTGGTAAAAGTGTTGTGGGGAGCACTGTTTTCTCTGATCCTCCCTCACTTTTATGCCAGTGTGTCAGCAATTTCTGAGTTGTTGGTACAACATAGAGCCTGTCCGGACACACAGGGACAATAAGGTGCCAGCAGTCTCTGTGATTAATTGGGTTTCTTTGTACTTGATTCTGGTTTAATAATACACCAAGGCTTTGCTTCTCTTGCCTCTGTGCTTTTTGAAATTGTCTGATGCCTAAAATACGACCCTTTATGTGTAATCTTGCCTTTGGTTTTGTGACAAAAGGAGGTAACTTGGTGACAGTATTTGGTCCAAACTGTGGGCTTCTGACCTATGTCTCACCTTTTCTTTCTTTTTCTAGCAGCAAAGGCAGCTGATATTATTTAAGTTGGTAATAATATCTGAAGCTTGCCTGGAAATATCTGATAAGTTGCTTCATTCTTTTGATAAGGGAGCAAGGCAGGGAAAAACAGAGCTTAGTGTAAAGTTTATTAAATGGCAAAGCACGTTTAATCTTCCCACCTCACACATCCAAGCCAGAATTTGGCATTTTTCATCAACAGTGTCCCCGGCTGCATCACTAAAAAACAATTTGTCTTCGCTGCAGCAGGTTGGTTTTTTTCTTTCTAAAATGGACACAATGGGTTGTTTGTTCTTTCTCCTTGTGCAGCTGAATAATAAGTGCCCAAACCCACCTACCTCTGTGCCTCAAAATTAGTGAAAATCAGCAAGTTGCAGAGCTACCCATTTTGACAGTATGGTAGCACACTGTCAGCACTAATATTAATTAATATGCACTGGCAACTGCTTGTGTTTTGAAATGGAGTATTCTACAATTCCCAGTAAAATGGCAGATGAACGTAAAGAAGTTGCATCTTGAGGGACAGGTAGATGAACACTTAGAGCGTGAACATAAGTATTCAACAGTGGGCATGTAAGAGCTTCTCTCCTTATCTTTTCCCCATGCCTTGGCACTTCAGTGCACTTTATTTTAATGAATTTTAAGGATGATTGCAAACTTCATGAGAGATGAATTCGAGTCCTGAATAGATAGGTTGTCATAAACACCGACCCAGCTAGTAGTAGTAGCAGAAGCCATAATGTGTTCCCCCAATTGCATACATTTTATATTTTCTGGATTTTCTCCATGATTTTAAAGTTTTACCACATCTACTGAACTATCATATGAAAAATAAAATAAATTGGCTCCTTTACTGATGCTGGGTGGAAGACTTGCCTATGAAATCTAGTGCTTCACCACAGCTAGTAAGCTCAGAGGATACCTGAGAGGTTGATGTGCTTTTTCCTACTCTGATTTTCACTGGAAAAGATATATGGAAGAGGATTTTCAGCAGTCAGCCCAAAATACTGCGGTGAATTCATGTTGAAGCCGTGAGCTGCACCTAGGAGCATGAAGTCCCAGTGCTGCCACTTCCATTAGATTTCTCCTCTGCTACTTGTAGGTAAAGATCCAGGCTCACCCTGGCAGTTGGAACAACCATGTGTGCTCACATTTCTGCTCATGTGGCTGTTCCAGTTTTTGCTCTAGCTTTCTCGGGCATGTTCCTTTTATCTGGGCAGGAATTGAAGGTTGTAATTTGCCCACTCCTGTGCTTGAGAGGAAAAAAGCCTTTTCAGTCATGGACATAAAGCCGGGGAGGAATGCAGGAGCAAGTTGCATTCTTACTTTGCAGGGACGTTTTCTTAGAGTAGAGGAGCTGGCCTTTTCCCAAGGGAACACGGCTGCCCTTTGCATTTGCCTCTTGAGAACAAGAGCTCTCACACACACTAAAGCTTCTTAAAATGGAAAAGTATCTTTTTTGGCTTTCTTTTCTTCACTAAAACCACAGGACTTTGTTCCAGAGAACTCAGCACCTGTATGTGCAGTTGTTTTCCCACACTTGAGGTTCTGCTTTATATGCAAATTTTGGACTTGATGTCAAAATCTGTAGCTTGTGCTAGGACAAAGACCAGTTGGGACAGCATCTCCTTTCGACCCTCAAACCCCACTTTCAGAGGGCTGGCATTCATGAAACTGTGTGGTGAGACTGGTTTTGTCTTTGACGTATGTAGTTGGAAAGATAAAGCCACTCTAAGTGAAAGCCAAAAGAAATCTGCCTCGTTGCATCAGGTGGCAGTGGATGCTGGCCCATGTTGACAAAGCAGGTTGGTCTTGTAGCATCTGTGTGATGCATGGGGTGAAGCATGTCCCTTACTAAGCAAAAACCTTTTCTGTTGTTCCTTTGTGTTCCCCGACTCTGGTGAATACTCCTTTAGCGTGGTGGTTTTCTAAAGAAATGGCTTAGAAAGGTGTTTTTCTGTAAGTTCTGTCTTCCCCAAATGCAGTGAAGGAACAAGACGAGCTAGCAAGACTGATTTGGCTGATTCCTCATGATTCCTATTGCCTCAAATTTGCAATACTGCCCAGGAATGGTTCAGAAGAGAGTGTGCTTTCTTGAGAATGGGGTTTTCTGAGTTTTACTAAAAGGGTGATTGGATACAAAGATTGTTAGACGAGTCAAAACAGAGGAATATTGTAAACATTTCTAGATGCAGTACAGGCTGTCTCAAAAAGATGGACCCATTTTCAATGACAAGATGCTTTGAAATTGGGTCCATCTTTTTGAAACACCCTAGAGTATGACTTGAATATTTGTGTAGTGATGCAGAAGTGAATTTATATAGGAGGGTGTAAATGGTGTTTACCTAATATAGAAGGAACTTGTTTTCTTAGGAAGATGAGTGAATTTTCCCCTACCTCTCTTACCTGCTGTGAGTTGAATTTCACGTGGCGAACATGGGTGCTGGGAGAAAATTAGCAATACTAGATTCAGTCATGTCTTTAAATAAAAGACAAAAATAAAACTGTCACTTGGCTCTATAGCTTATATTTAGCATGTCCATTTAAAGATCTGCAGCTTGAGTATATCTGAAACTGATGCAGAGGAATGAATAAGAAACCACAGCACAAATTAGTGCAGGATGACATTCTATTCCATGTGTAGCATGAAAGCGTTTGGCACCACCAGCTCATTTTGATCTCACTTGTTATGTCTCCTGCCTCCTACCAGCCTGGAAGAAAGCTGGAGCTGTGCCTTCACCAGATTAACTCAACGTGAATGATCTCTGCTTTACTGGGAGTTCATCTAACTTAACTTTTGTGACAGCAAGGATTGCTTGGATGGGGTTTCCCCCAGCCCACTGCCAGTGCTCGGTGATTCACTGGGTCTAGAAATGGTAACAGCTCCTAGCAAAGTCCCTTCTCATCTTACTGGGAGAGAGAACCTGTGGTACAGCAGCACCTTGGGTGGGAAGCAGAAGTTGCCCACACTTACAGGGTGGGACCGGGCACCGCATGTACGAAGGGGTTTAGTTCATTTTGAGAAGTGGTTGCTCCAGGGTTTTCAGACTCCTGACTCCTCTTCCACTTCTCCTGGAGGGGTGGATGCTTTGGACACCTCATAGTCTGCTCTCTTAGCAGCAGCCAGACTTTGAAAGGTAGGCAGGGTTGAGTGGTAGTTTGGAAGTTGGCTGGCTGGCAAGTAACTATGGAAAAATGCTGCTGTCAGTGAGGCAGAAGCTGCTCTAAGTTGATTTTCCCCTTGTATCAATGACTAAAACATGCCTTCCCCCAGTTTGAGTTCTGGGAGGTTCTCCTCAAGCCTTCTTTGCTTGGTGGCTTATAGCTAACACGAGATGCTGAAACCTGAAATTAACTCAGCCGTGTCAGGGTGAACAGATGGCCATTTCCAAGGGGAGGATGTTGAGCACTCTGCACAGGTTTTGCAGCGTGGTGAAAATCCAGGTAACGGAAACAGCCAAAAGTGAAGGCTGAATTATACTGGATTCCTGAGTCATCAGCTATTGATGCAGAAGATCCTGCTACCTACGCTTTTGTGGTGATGCTGCTAAGTAGCATTTCCAGCCCTCTGGGCAATGACATGAAAGGATAGCGAAGATAAAAACAGAGCACTGTTGACTTTGAGAGAAATGTTATATTTATACAGGCAGATGTTGAGGTAACTGAAAACTTTCAGACTGCTTTAATGAAAATTTGCCAGTCCTCAACCTTCAAAAACTCATTCAGGCTTGCTTTGTGTCCTCCAAAATCACTGCGCTGGCTTTGAGTGTCCCTGCTTCTTATCAGAGGAGAGCTGCTTCCAGAATGAATGAGGAGCTCCAGGAGCTAAGCAAGGGCTGCTGTTGCCTGGCAGGGCAGGAGAGTTGGCTGAGCCCTGTCCTTTGCCAGAGATGCCCCTAAGTCATGACAGCCTCCCCAGAGCAAGCACAGGGATAGACCCTATTTCTTACACTTGGAGGCTATTGGATTTGGGCCAGGTCTGGTTCCCATCAGGGGTGGTGGCATTTGTGTCCCCAGCTCCGGCGCTGGAACAGCTCTTTCCCACCAGCACAGCAGTCCATGTGCTCTTCCCTTGGCTGGAGACACTCACTGCTGGGTTTTCCAGTCCCTTCAGGCAATGGATATGAAGAAACACCACAGCTTTACGTGGGATTTCTAAAACAACTAGGGCTGCCTTGCAAAGCATGCCCGGGCTGAGCATCTCTGAAAGCAAGCAGCCAAACTAGCAAAGCTGGTTTCCTCTCGATCTCTCTTGCAGCAAGACTCTCTGGGGTCTAGTACGGTGTGAACTCGGAGTTTTCCTGTGGTCGGGACATGCCCCTTGTGGATTCTTTGCTGTCTAATAATGTTTGTGCTTGCAATATGGCCTTTCCCTCAGTGCTGCTGCAGGCAGGCTTTCCTCTTCTATCTAGCACCCGTTTTTAATGAACCTTGTATCAAATTAGTGCCTTTGAAATCTCTTAACTCTGATCTTTAATCGAAATTAGCCAGTAGGTCAAAAACTTACATGGCAGGGACAATGGCATAGTGTGTTTGCATCCAAACTGCCTTTAAAACTAGGCTCAAAATAAGGAATATATCAGTACTTCTTTCCCAAATCTTCCGTGCCCCGTCCTTGGGAAGAGACTGATCATCTTTTCCATGCTTCACTTGCTGCTGAGCAATTCAACGGCAAGAAAAAAAAGCAGAACTTCTCATCTTAATAAGATCTTAGTTCCTTCAGTAGGTCACTGTTCCTCTCCCACACCAGGCAGCTTCAGTGACTCATGGCTTGGCCCTGGCTACCTGCAGAGCAGCTCCGTGGCTCACAGCCAGTTCACTGCTCTCGCCGGCTACCACCTAACTGGAGCAACATCTAGGTGGGTCACCCTGGATCATGCTTCATCTGCTAGAACGCACGCACAGTTTCTCCAAATGCCTCCTGGGCATCTCAACCCTCTGTTGAGGTTAGACAGTGAAACGTGGCTGTAGGGAAGATGGCAATTAAAAATTCACGTTCTCAAAACATTTATGTTACTGTGCTGGACCTGCAGGAGACAGCAGTGCATGGACACACATACCAGCCTTCTTGCAGCTCCATCATGGACCAGACTCTTGATCCCACACTCACGGTGAATAGCACCTATATCCTTGAGTAAAATCACTGTTCATGGTGCAAAATGCTGTTTGAACTCTTTGCTATGATAGCTGACTGCTTTGTATGTCAGAGGATCATTCTGCCATTCATGGGTGTCCTTTTTTTAGCAGAGGAGCAAATGGCAAAGAACTTGCTGGAAAATAAATGAATGGTAACTTCCCTCAGTTGGATTTATTCAGTTTTTCAAGAAATAAATGTATTCTTGATGGCCACAGAAATCAGTCATCCTGCGTTAGGAAGCTTGATTGATGTCTTCAGCAGGCCTTCACGAAAGGCTGTGTAAGTGGATCTGCAAATAACCTACAGGGAAAAATACCACGTGGTCTAATTCGTTTAACACACAAGCACTCAATTATGGTTTTGTTAGTTTTGGTTTTGTTGCTACTTAAGGAAATTTTAATTCTACAGATATATCAAAATAAGTTCGTTCATCCCTCGAAAACACCCCTCGTGTCACATTCATCACCCCCGAACTACTGTGATGTGCAACACATCTGAATTTGAATCATTGTATTGTTAGGTTTCAAGTTGATGTCTCTCTTACTGTGACATGATCAGACGTGTTTAATTATGGAACAGGATCCTGGTGAGGCTTACAGATAGTGCTTGGTCCAAGGATGTCTCATCTGAAGTGTGTGGTTGTGCAGCTTCCTTAGCAGCCTCCATAGTCTCTCCACCTTCCCATCCCAGCAGTGGAGGTGGTGGGGAAGGAAGGGCTGCTCAGCAGAGCTTAAGCAGTGGGAGAAGGTGCATCGCAGTAGGAAAGAATAGACCAGAATTGTGTATTGAGATGTTCTGGATCAAGAATAATAGCAAATGCTCTAGATTTGGACCAAGATGGCCATACTGGAGTCTGAGGTCTTGTCTGTGACAATGTAGGTACATTAAATGGTAGGTACATTAATGCAGTATCTTGAACTGGAATAACAAAGACAACTCTCAGCTTGGAAACTGGGCACGCTGTCACAGCCGTGGAGAAGGCTGTTTTGTTCCAAACCTTCAAGAGGGATTTGAATCTTGGCACTGAGTGAAGAGAAGCTTGTGCAATAACCAGTGGGTTTCCTAGCACCTTCTCTGTTGCTCCCCCTCTTGATTTGTAACAGCTTCTGAGATCAGAGGTTCAGTTATGATTGTTTTCTGTTCTTTGAGCAGCTTCCACCCCCTCGCTCTTTGTCTGATCAAAAACCCCATGTTGTTTACTTACTGACACAGGTCAACGACAGCAGGAAAAAATGGTGACTAAGTGGGTTCATTGGTGCCAGAGCGAAGCCTGCAGACTGCATCTCAAAGTGTGAGCTTGAGAGTAAATCCTTGAGCTCAGCAAAACCGAAGTTGTCCATATTGAAAGAGAGATCTACCTTTCCCAGACTGTCCCCCACCCTCTGTTTCCCCCAGCAGTGCAGTCCTGGCTCCAGTGAGTGTTTGTATAAATCACGGAATCCCAGACTGGTTTGGGTTGGAAGGGACCTCAAAGCTCATTCAGTTCCAACCCCCTGCCACAGGTGGGGACACCTCCCACCAGACCAGGTTGCTCAAATTCATATTCATATCTTCCTCATAGTCATCCTCTGTACAGGACTGAGTTTTGTTTCTCAGGTCATTGCTTCCTTTTCCAGTTTTTATGCCATTGCTTGGGCTGATCTGTGGATGAGGAAGTCGAGGTGCTGGTGGTTTGGGTCAGACCCTGCTGTCCTGCGAGACCGTGCTCTTTTCTCACCCCCTTGCTGCTTTCTCACTGCGTAGAGCACGCAGGCAGCAAGACCTGGTGGGTTTGTTCCCGTTTCTTTCTGCTGTGAAAAAAGCAAAGAGGTTTGTGTATTGCTGAAGGCAGCGCTGCCTTTATCCCCTGCATGGGTTAAAAATGTTTTTTAACTGTTACAAACTGTTTATTCTCCTAAAGGACCTGCTGGAAGAGCACTAAATGTTCAGACCTGTCTGGGCTGTGAGAGGCCGGAGAGAATTACTCCTTTTGTGCTTTGTCCTGTGAAGCTGAGATGCAATAAAACCTGATATTGATACTGAATTTCTAAAGAAAGCACTTTGAGGTCTACTTGTGAAAAGCAGCAAATAGGAGCCAGGTGGAATTGTGCCTTTCGAGGAGTCTTTTCTTCCTTTGTTCCTCGACAATAGTAATTTAGTGGTTCTCTATCAGGTCCACTCATAGCTAGCAATAACTGGTGTTCTCTAGTTCTCATTCTACCTGTGATTGTCTTAGTTCAACATTGTGTTTAGTCTTGTATCTTCTTTGAGGATATTAAAGTGTTTTCTGTGACCTAAATATATTCCTGAGAGCGCTTTCTGATGGTGCTAATCACAGGTATTTGCTGGCTCTGGAGAAGGGTGAATTGCATTATGTGAGTCAGGCTAAAAACTGTCACCAGTATCTTTGCATCTTGTGTTATAGTCCAGGGCTGCATCTCACCTGAAGCTTTACTCACAGATCAGGATTTTGATTCTCATTAGAATAAACTTTTCATCAAACTGCTCAGGAAGCTTTAAGCTAAATTTAACTTACTCGCCCATATGAACCAATGAGCCTCTCTTATGATCATGCTCAGGAGTGTTTTGAAATACCATTGGCAGAAAGTACTCGCCCTGGTGATGGATGAGGATCCTGATCTGTATCTGGAAAGTGTGTTTTAAATCCTGATATCAGTGGAAACGGGTTGTTACCAGACCTCAAGGGGTATCCTTCAGCTCACAGGGCTTGTGCTTTCCCTTAGATCTGTAGATACTTAGGTTCTGCACAGATCTGTTATCCTGGAGTCTTATATTGCTGAAGTGCTTAAGTTCAAACGTGACTACAGAACTGAGGTGACAGAAGAGCCTTTTATATTAAAGACTCAACTTAGTGAGATTTTTACTTGTTTTCTTTCCAAGTTGGACACTATTGATTTTTGCAGACTTGAGCTCTTGGGCACTTGAGCCAGTTGCTTTTTTCTACAGCAGGGGAACTTCCCCTTGGAAGCTTTTCAGCCCAGCTGGTGTGGCATGAGCACGCAGGATTCACAGGTGCTTCAGGTGTCTCAGGACCTCTCTGGAGCTGTCTCATCTTCTCATCTTTTTATCTCATCGAATGGTTTAAATTTCTTTATGATGAAAATTCAAAGCAGCATCCAACAGTGTATTTTCTGTTGTAGCCATTTGACCACTTACTGGTTGGAAGGAAGAATGAAGTCAGTGTCCCCAGGCAGCTGCCTAGGGCGGAGGGGATGTTGATGTTGCCCAGCCTTACCCTTGTTCGTGAGCCTCAGCACAACTGCACACAGAGGAAGATCCAAAACTATTACTCATGAAGTTCTCGTACTTTGGGGGTGTCTTTTGATGATGCAGTGTTGTATTGTTTGAGAGTACTTGTTCTTCCCCAAGCCCCTATAAGAGAGAGATTGTGTAGTTATGTTTGGTTTTTTTAAATCCCAGCTGGAGATTTCACAATTTTAATTTTCTGTAAATCTTTGGCAGCTGTTATTTTGTTGCTTTAATTTTTTCAATCTATTTTAATACTTCTCCTGCACAGCACTTGGTGAGGACAGGACACGGATGGTTACAGCCTGTTGGGCCTTCATAAAGCCCAGCCATTTTGCAGGCTTTGGCTGTTTCCAAAGAATGTGTTTATGGACTCTGTTGGTTACTGAAACATCTCCTCTTCCCTCTTCCTCCATGGGGAAGCAGGAACTGAACAATGCAGTAAAACATAAACTGTAACAGTGATTAGAATTTCATGTGAAGTGGTATTTTAAATGGTTCTGCACTTGATTCATCTGCATTTTAAAGCAAGGTGGGTAGGGCAGGGGAAAATCTGTTAGTTAAAGTATTAAAACCTGCCTGGGGCACAGCATTTCCTTTCGCTTCCAAAATGCCTATCCAGTCCAAGACGATTGGAAATGGAAAGATGTTGTCTGTGCCCTCAGGCTCTCACTTAGAATTACCTTAACTTCTTGCTAAGTCTGCTTGTGGGAAGGTTTTCCCAGCATGTTAAATGCATTGCATTTATTCCCATAGACTTTAAATGCCTCTTTAAAGCATAGACAAGCCACTGCCATTTAGATGCTTTTTAATTTGATTAAGATGACAGCTAATAGTGATCTCTGGTAGCTGAAACCTCCAAACCATTACTGAAATGCTGACTTCTTCCTGATGCAGTTTTGTCCTATCCCCTTTTCCACAGCACAGTTCATCTTGTCTAAACATACTTTACAAATTTAGTAACCATTAGAGCTATGCCAGCAGAGAATTATGTCTCAATAACAGGCTTTACCTGGCTTTTGGCTCGCCATTCCCTTCTACCCATCCTGACATGTGGGCTCAGAAGTATGAATTTGAGAATCATGATTTGAAACATGGATGGTGTCGGTCTCTTCTCCCCAGTTGCTGATGACAGGACAAGAGGAAATGGCCTCAAGTTCCATCAGGGGAAGTTTAGGTTGGAGATTAGGAAGAAGTTCTTTCCTGAGAGGGTGGTTGGGCACTGGAATGGGCTGCCCAGGGAGGTGGTGGAGTCACCGTCCCTGGGAGTGTTCAAAAAAGGGGTTGATGAGGCACTTGAGGCCATGGTCTGATGGTCTGATGGTCAGGAATACGATGGGATAAAGGTTGGACTTGATGGCCCTGGAGGTCCCTGCCAACCATAATGATTCTATGATTTGTCTGTGATTGTATCTGAGGTGGTGGGCTCTGATTTACCTTAGCCAGGCAATAGCACTTCAGCATGAGGTGTCCCTCTGGGATTACACGCCTAGGAGGACTCGGAGGGTTACCTGGAGGGTGGTAGGTGTCAAAGATGGCCAGAACTGCACAACTATTTCCTAAAGCAAAAACCAAACAAATAAACAAAAAAAGAATTGCAAGGATTGAGACTCACAGGCTTTTATTTCATGCTGTATCTTCTTGTCTTACCCTTACTTTGAGCCATACAGAATTCCATACTTCGGAATACAAGGTTGGTGAAAGCAGAGAGCCATCTTGCCCAGCATCGTGTCTCCCATAGCATGGGTTGTGCAGCTCAGGGAAGCACAACGGGGCACGTGTACATCCCATGGAGCATCCTCCTGGAGCCAGAAGTGTGAGAGATGTCCTAAAGGGAAGATTTTATCAGGGGCACCGTGTTCACCAGTGAACTCTTCTTCCTTGAACCCATCTCTTCCCCACAAGTATTTGGTTTTGTGTTGTTATCTGGCCATCTCGTGCACTCTCATACATGTACACAGTCATGTAGGTTTTTAAATGGAAAACTTTGTGCTCTCAGGTCACTGGGTTGCATGCCCCGCTTTCACACATTGTGAGGCAGTGAATTATTCTTCTTTAATCACCTTGGCCATAATAATTTCTGCCATAATCCCACACTGAGCCGTGGCTTCATGCAGTTGGTCAGTTCTCATCTGTTCAGGTTTCCATACCTTGGATCACCCTTGGCCGCTTCTCTGTGTTTCTTCCAGTTGAATCCCAGCCCATTTGGTAGCCTTGGGATGGTTTGATCACAAAGTACTTGGCAGCTGAGTCTGTCCTGGAGTTGTGCTTTGGGGTAATGAGATGTTCCCACCTGCCTGCCTGGTTACTCCTGTTCTCTCAGCTTCTTTGAAAGCCTTGACCCTTTCGGAGAACAGCCCATGGTGACTCCAAAAATCTCTTTTCTGAGTGGTGATAGCTCATTTAGAGCCTGTCATTCTTCATTAAAAATTTAAGTTATTTTCCCCCAGTATGCATTAATTTCCATTTATTGACTTTGTATGTCACCTGCCATCTTCTCACTCAGGCACCAGGCATTATAAGATCTGTAGGTGGAAACTGAGTTTATGAATCCTTGGCTCTAAGCAGCTGTTTTCTCATCCCCCAGCAAACTTAACAGCCTTACAAAACAGTGTGTTCTTCATGCACACCTTTGTGCCACATCCTCCCTAGAAATGGCTGGGCCTCGTTGTGCTCAGTGCTGTAGAGAGAACACGAGAGAGTTCTTGTGCTGAAGCTTTGGAAGGATCAAAAGCCAGATATGAAGGCACTGCAGGTCGTGCAGCCTGGTAAAGTAGCTGACAAACATATCCAAAGCCCCAGAACACAGAGAATGAGAAACCCCATTAATTTCTGGAGACTTTTGGAGCACTGAGGCCTTGATTTTGAGCTTGTTTGACACCTTTCACACGGGTGGCACTGCAGGGATCCAAGACAGACCCAGTGAAGCTAAGCCCTGTGGCTTGGGACTTGCTGTAATGGTCCCTCAGAGTGACTGAGCAACAAGAAATGTCTATGGGATTGTGCAAAGCTGGCCATAACCCTGTTTGTGACCAAACAGTGACCCACTCTGTGTTATCAGTGGATTTTACTTCTCCGGGAACTCTAGCTTTTGGTTTGGGTGTTGATCTGGCAGCTGGATTTCAGGGGCAATATTCAGAAAGTACAGGATTCAGTCTGAGCCGTGTAAAGCTCCCTCGCTGAATAATTTCTCATGCTTTTCTTGGGTCTTGTAGGCCTGGGAAGAAGTTTGATGCTTCTGCCTTTACCATGGGCTCCTCCTCCGCAGCCTGAAGAGACCAATTTAGTGTTTTGGAAGAGTGTTCTTAAAAATAATACTGGCTGACATTTTCAAGGCTGGGACTTTGTGGGTTGTCAGTATTGACTTACTTTAAAAAAAAATAAATCAATTTTTGAAATGTGTTTTCCCCTTTGCTTATGTGTATAGGGAACTTTATCCCGAAAAACAGAGAATTGGCTCAACAGCAGCTTCTTTTTGCTTCATTAGCAAAGGAAGTGAATGAAGCTTCCTTTCAGTCCCTTGGAGTGTGGTAGATTGGTAAACACCTTAACTACAGGTTCATGGAAGGCTGGGCACAGGCACATTGGTAGCACAGTGTTAGCTGGAATATATAGAAATACTGCTTTTCTTGTTCATCCTGCCATGTTGGGCAGGACCCAAAGCAGAGTCTGGGAGGATGAGAGGAGTCAAAGGTGGCTTTTCCTGTAAATGTGTCATTAATTCATACGAGAAACTAAACCCACTCTCTGTGCTTAGGGGGGAGCTGATGAAACTGATCTTTTTTCTATTTTTTTATTCAGGCTGAACAATGGCTTTTAAACTGTTAATATGCATTAAATCTGGGTCTGATGTGCAGGCTCACAGACAGTGTTTCCCCTCGGATGGAGTTGTAACGTGGGGTTTTGGACCCGTTTGCAAATGGAAGCTCTTTGGGAATGATGAGGGCTGAAGTGTGTTTCTCGTGCCGCTCCGTTTCGATGGAGTATGGCTTGCTGTCCTCCTCCCCCTCCAATCCCCAGCCACACGTGTTCTCAATTACTGCCTGCATTGAAACTGCAAACATATCTTGTGCATCTAGCTTTCTATATCGAGTGCTGAAAATATATTTTGGTAATTTGTGGGAGAACTATTATGTCCCATGCTGGGAAAATTGTGTTTATGGTTCCTGCACGGAGACAAGTTCATCAATTCCAGTCCACAACAGTTTTGCTGTTTTTTTTCCTCCTCCTTTTGTACCTTGAAGCAATATCGTAAGAACCTCTTGCCCCCGTTGGGTTGAGCCTGGGTGTCTCCCATCTTGGAAATAAAAAGCATATGCTCTGCAGCCTGTGTTTTTCAGTGCTGTCCGCAAAATAATCATTGGGTTTGGGCTGAACACAATAATATCTACTATGTACCCCAAATATTTGGGTTTGGATGTGCAGCAGTGCTGCACTTATGAAAACTCAATTGTGTTTTTTTGTTGGTAGGATTTCAAAGTCAATATTCTGCAGCAGAGGGCATTAAAGGAGTAATATAGAAGAGAATCAACCTTGCCAGTACTGGTGTGTAGTGCCTGAGTTGAAAGGGGGAAGGAAACAGGGCTTACTCCTTTTCTTAGCATTTGCATTGTCCTCATAGGATAATCCTTCTGGATCCAGCTGGTAAAATGTATTCACAGCCTTTGTTGTACATTAAATCATGCTTTGTTTTCAGCAGCAAACCTTAGGCCCCACACCCACATCTGTAACGTGTTTCTCAGTTCAGTTGCTGATTTGTAGAAAATAATTTCGTGGTTAAGGAAAATTCTGTGTTCTGCTCCACCTCTCTTTCTTGTGCTGAAAGTAAGTTCAGCCCTGACAGTGATCAGGGGATACTGTTACTGCTGTAAAGAAAAAGTCTTTAAAGCATGTTTACCTTCTGCTTAAATAAATGATGGGCTATTTCACATGGAAAGAATTGCTTTTACATCTCTTGTGTGGGTAAGTTGGCTCGCAATAGATGGGCTTTTAAGAGTGCTGGCAGACTGAGATAGCAGAGAGAGAAGAGGAAAAGGTGTGCCTGGATCAATTACTTAATTGTGAGATAATAAATGAACCCTTTTCCAATGCACACAAACTAAGCTTCCTTTTCATTTACTGCTCCGACTTCCCCTTCAGAGATTTGATTACAGCATTCTCTCCCAGAGCAAAGAGCTCTTGCCATTTTGATGTAAACACTCATTGACCCCCTTCCAAGATTTGAAAAATTACTTTCCTGTCATTAACAATGATAAAACTGCAAACAATATTGTTAAGGATACTTTGGGGGGGGCATCAAACCAAATGGAATAAATTAAAGGACTTGAATAAGAAGCTGTGTACCTACTGTCATCCTCAGAAGGAAATCAGTACAGGCAGCACTGCACTGTGCATCAGACAGTAGTTTCATCTTTGCAAAGAATTTCATGATTTTTGCAAGTTTGGGGATTCAGACATTTTTTACTATTGCTCTATTGCTTTGTTTCTGATGTGCTTGTTCAGAAAAAAAAAAAGCTGGAGGAAGAGCAGCAATAAAACATGAGCAGAGTGATGCCTGAGATGCTCATTTAGTTCCCATTAGCACAATAAACGAGAATATGATGAGGTTTGGGTAGGTTTTATATCTCTGTACTTCTCAGCAGGGATAGTTTTAGACCTGTTTCACAAATGGAAACTGAGTCATAGGCTGGCCCATGGGGCCAGTATGGAGCAAGATGGTAGAGTCTCTGGAGGTAGCAGTGCGGCTCTGGCAGTTTTGCTGTGGGTTGGTTTTTTGTTTGTTTTTTTTTGTTTGTTTGGTTTTTAAGTGGATAAGTCTCACCTAATTTTCCTGTTTGTAAATCCAAAGGCATTGCAATCTAAATCGGCAGACTGAAACAATTCATGATGTAATTTATGGGTTTGCCCAAAGGGAAGAGAGCTTCCTTTGCTGCCAGGTAGGTGTAGGTCAGTAGCAATGGCCACAAGCTCCCCAGCTCACCTCCTCGCATGTGGAGATGTGCCTGCAGCCCTTGGAACTGGGTCTTGTAGCTCAGGGAGATGTCTTACTGCCTGCCTTCCCACGGGGAAAGAGCTGCTCCCATCCCATCAGGCACAGGGGCTGGAAATGCAACCAGTCTCGGGGTGCTTTCACTTCTAAAATGGGATCTGGCTTAGTGATTGCAGCCTGGTTTGTGCCTGTCCTCACGTAGTGGGCTGTAATGACTGGAGGAACACGTTATCTAAGCCTACTTTATCTTTTGAATATTTCTTTTATCAGCTGCTCTCACATCTCTTGAGTCTGAGGGCTCTGACACCCTTGATGCTGCTAAGGTCTTAGTCTCTTCTCACAGTTGCTCCTAAAATTTTTTTGGGAGAGGCAGAAGGGTGGAAGATCTGTTTAAATACAGGTTTTAGGTTAACAGAGGAGAACGTGCAGAGAGGGCCCTGCAGGCAGTTTCCTGTTACCCCTGAAGTGCTCTGGGCTGAGAGGAGGCATCCCTGCTCCTCCTGTGTGTTAATGGTTGTTATGGTTCCTGCTAATGGTTGTAGCAGGTCAGTGTAGCACAGACAACACCTCCACAGAGCTTTGTGTGGCCATAGCTGGTCCACATCCAAGGCTCTTGGTGTCACTGATGCTTTGGTTCCTGGAGAGACCTGCTTTGTGCAGCCAGCAGAGATGTTGGTCCGGCATCTTCACTTGTGCTGTGGCTCCCCTTCTGCCTTAGCCTGACTTTCATTCATTTTATTTAGTGCTAAGCCTCCAAGTATTTCCCTTTGCTGTGAAGAGTGGCAAGTCATGTTTTTACCCGTCTCCTGGCTCTGTGGGACTGCACATCTCCCTGGTAATCCTCTCCAGCTCTGCACTGCCCTGGCAGGAGCTACAGGAACGTGCCCAGAGCCCACAGTGAAAAGCTGCATGTGGAGCAACACAACCCTACTTGGACTCTTGTATGATCTAGAGACACACTGCTGCTGTTCTTTCAGACAATAGTGGTAAAGGCAGATTTCTGTAAAGAAAACTATCCACTGCTTTTGGCCTTTGCCCGTTTTGTATTGAGTGAAGGTAGTGTTGGGTTGGAAGAAGGAAGAGTTGGGAAGACAGTCGATGCAAACCACTAACTGGTTTATATTGGTGAACAAAACACGTATCCATGACTTCTTTTTAACCACACTAATAAACCCTGGGCTCTTTTTGGTTATATTTCTGTGAGCACTGCAAGTTAATTTTGGGGGTTTTGTTTTGTTTTCCTCTCAAATTCAAATTTGCATGAGATGGCTTTCCCTCAAAGTTCACTTTTTCACGTGGAATGTGTATAACATGGTACAGGTCACACAACAGTGACGGCTGGAGGAGGATTTACTCCTCCATGTTTTCAGCCTTCAGAACAACAATCTGTTCTCTTTAGGAACTTTGCCTTTTGGGGAATGTCAAGTCTTTAGTGAGTCACAACCAAGTCTATGCAAGACCCATTACTACAACTGGGTTTTGCTTATGTATCCCAATAACCAAAAAAGCATGAACTCAAAGACAGGATTCACTAAACTTCTTGGCTTAAATCCATTTAATTTCCTCTTATATTGCAAGTAGAACTCCTTAAGTTGCAAGCGGGACTGTAGGCAAGCCGAGGGAGGCCCCTTCTAGTGAAAGATCAGCATCAGCCCTGACTTGCATTGAGAGCTGGGGGGAAAAAGCAGCTCCTGGGAGTGCTTGTGAGCTGGCAGGATGGGCTCCTGGATCAGGGACAGCACTGACGTTGTACCTGCCTCTGTTGTGAATGTGCTTCAGTGCCTCTCCTGCAAGGCAAACAGATTGTCACCCCATCAGTGTTTACTTAGAGCTATGGGAGACCATCTAAATCAGTAGAAATTTATGCACCATTTGGTAAAAAGGGGCAGCAGAGGATGAATGCTGACTTGGGAGAGTCAAGTCTCTGAGCTTGTCTTGTGCCTCGTGACTCACAACGTGTGCTGGAGTTCATGGCATCGCCCCACGCCTGCCCGTGTCGTGGGGTCACTCAGCCAGGGGGGCTCTCCGGGCACACCAGCTCCAGTGAGTCTGCAAGGCTTGTTCATTAATTACTCCTCAAAGCCTTGACAGCAAGCTGGTTGAACATCAAGAAGCAGAGCTGTGCTCAGTTTGCCTTGAGTGCCATAGAACCAGAGCTGCAAAAAGGCTTTTGCCATAATAACCCATAGTGACCCCTGGCATGTGCTCAGTGCTCATCACCCAGATGCCAAACAGATTTGGATGCACACCAGGATGTTCCTGGGGTGAATAGCAGGTGTCCAATTTAAGACCCTGCAAAGTTACTGACTGTAGTTGTAGCTGGACACCCAGTTGCCACCACCTTGTACCGTGCACTGAGAGATCCCAAGGTGTGAGGGACGCTGTGGCTTTAACTTTGCTGCCTGCCCTTATCAGAGCAATCTTGTGATTTTGACTTCTAGACAGGTAGGCAAAATCAGCTCATAATTATTATCACCAGAACTTGCCAGATTTGTGTTACGAGAAAAATAGGGAAAGTTTTGAGTGAGAAGGAACACCCGTTACTGACTTTATGGCTGTGTTTCCCTACAAACAAGCATGCTGGTGTTTTCCATACAGTCAAGGGGCAAAGATATATAGTCCACTCCGTTTGTGTTTACCCATAGGATGACAAATTTGGGCTCAGAATTACTGTGTGATGACAGGAAAGAAAACCAGTACCTTGCAGGCGGTATTAGGCAACAGCTCTAAAAGTTTGTGAGAGTAACAGAAGATAAAGGGACCTCCTCTGTTTTCTGTCTCCAGTGGTTGGAGCATGGAGAGATGTCTGCTTTCAAGCAGAAAAGCAGCTAGTTCCATCAGCAGTCTGACACCTGAATTATTGCTCATAATAAATCTAGAAAGTTCAGATAGTATTTAGAAGAGTGAAACCTAACCAGATGCATTTCTTGCCTCTCACTTCTCCCCTCCTCCAGCCCTCACTCCTGCCTTACTGTGTTCCCCACTTAAGCAGATGATAAAAATGAGTTTTCCAAGATGGGAAAAGGCCAGCACTGTGCTGTGCAACTCATCAGTGGCTGCAGAAGAGGAAGGTGGGATCTGGCATGGCTCACTTAATGCTATGGGGTTGTTACACCCGCTCCTGCAGCAGCGTTTGTAGTGGATGTGACGTGTGTCACTGTCCCTGGGGGTGTTGAAAAAACAGGTTGATGAGGCACTTGAGGCCATGGTCTAATGGTTAGGAATATGATGGGATAAAGGTTGGACTTGATGACCCTGGAGGTCCCTTCCAACCATAATGATTCTATGATTCTATGTGCAAGCCAGAGGGATCACCCTGTGGCTCCAGGGTAAGCGTGAGCAAGGTGTGCGTGGCAGTCACACCTACTGTGAAACACTGTACGGTTTCAAAGGTCCACAAAGAGAGTAGAGGAGTGGAAGCATGAACATATACCTCTCTAAATGCTGCTTTGTTCTGATATATTTTTGCCTTTAAGATTAGTGGAGAATCTTGTTCCTGTCTGCAGCTCTGAACCATCGCTGCTGGTTTCTTCTGTAAACCACTGCTGTGTTTTTCTTCTGTAATCAAATATTTCCCAAGCAGAAGGCATTAACCACTGAAGATTCTTTATGGAATTAAGACTTGAGGGGCTCAGTTATGTCACAATGGAATAGTGCCTTCCATTAAATGTTTGTTGCAGGCATGACACTTTTTATTTCTGTTCAGAGTAAAAGGAAATACTTCGACTTAAAAACTATATGAAGCAATTTCCTAGTTTTGATTGATCAAGAGCTTGTTACCCCAACTTCTGTTGTCCCTTTTTCGGGAAGTTAAATGGCCGAGAAGGCACAACAAAATGATGAATGAGAAGTAGAAGTGAGGTAATTCCATTTTCCTTTTTTCAGGTTACTTCAGGAAAATTGAAATTATGTCACTATAACTGATGGTTTTTTAGACCAAGAGCTGCTTCCTCTCTGAGCACCAGATAGGCTTTCAGATGCATTGTATCTTCTAAATCTTTATAAGCACCAGTGTCCAGTAATGCTAAATATCCAGTAAGAATGCTGAAACCTAAAGAATGGTGCTCTGTGGTCTTGTGAAGTGAGGTGTGGCATGGGTGCAGATCTGCTGCAAGTCTCCTGTCCTTGTGCTTTACACCCTTATCGTTGAGGATGCTTACATGGTGCCTTGCAGGCTGGAGTCTCAAAGCGCAAGCGAGCCACTTGGAGGTAACTGGGTGGCTTTCTCAGTGTGTGGAAGGAAGGACTCCTGCCAAGCACCTGGCACTTGCATCATCTGGGCACCAGCCAGAGCAATAAAGTTCAGATCCAGGGTTTTGGTTCAGCCCCATTCACTAATAGAGGTGGCGAGTGGTGACGTTCCAAGTAAAAATTGCACAGCAGAGCTCACTTGAAATAATTTATGACCCGGGAAGAAAAAGCTCTGCTAAGAATAACTTTTAATTACATCAGGTCAGTAAATTATTCTACAGATTCATGCCAGGAGAAGTCTTGGGTATAGAAGATGTGTTAACGTCGGTATGTCCACACCTAAAAAGTCATTGGTTTGTGTATTGTTCTCAGTGAGTTCATGAAAAAAATCTCTGTGTTTAGCTCCTTCAATGGACAAATAACAGATGAGCACAGTAGCACTCGTGTGGTCTTAAGCTGCCTTTATATTCCCCACAGTACATCTTTGCTAAGCACTGCAGACTCTCTGCTGGCAGCCATGCTGGGGTGGGAAACCAGGGTCATTCCCATCCATCAGACACAGTGGCTTAATGAGGGATCTGCACTTGGGTGGACTCAGACCTTTTTATCTCCCTTATATAGTTCCCTTCATTAAGCTGAGCTTTCCACTCCATTCCAGCAAGTAATATGCCTTAGTTTATTCACATGGTGTTTTTTCTTACTACGACTTCAGGGTAGACTTGGCTTCTCTCTTCACATTTGGCAAGAATTTATTTCTACACATAAGTCGAGATAAAACAGATTTTCTTACAGAATCTTCCTAAATATGATGGTGGAAATCTGTTGAAGGGGGAAAATTAAACCAGCCAAGTTGCATGTTGTTTCCTAGTTGGTTTTTTATGAAGTATTAAAAAAATGCTGTCATGATCAATGAAGGAAAGATATGTTTTAGTATCCTAAGTAACAGTTCTAGAAAGCAATACTGTGCTTTGACTACTGACAGCATGGTGAGCTGGGCTTTGCTAGTCATATAAAATAAACTGCAAGTGTGTGTTTACAGAACCACAAAAAGTATCTCCTGTGGTTATGTTGCAGGGTAACTATTGAATATTGTAGCTTTGGTTAATCTGCAGCTTAGGAAGTCTGAACTGACCAAGTATGGCTCCAGAAAAAGAGAAATCCTATCAGAATTTCTAGCTGGTATTGTTTCAAGCTACTGCTTAATCATTCATTTGCAGCAGTAATTTGATTTGCATGGGCTCTTGTAGTCCAGACCACATGGAACTGTTCTGATGAGGACCTGAAGCACAGTTTGATACTGGCTTAATGAGGGCCAACACGGCAGAAACGCAGCTGACACTTTTTTTGAATAATCCTTGTTTATTTTTGCCATTTATCCCGGCTTTATCAATAAGCTGTACTTAAGGTCAGTATCTTCTCCAGCACGTCCACATCACTTTATTTATGTATTTTCTGTATTGCAGGTCATCCTTTTTGTGTTTTGTTTGGATTTCTGTTCCCTCAGGGTGCCGATCACTTTCCCATTATTCTGCTCCCGGTTGCCTCCAAGTCTAAATAAAGGCTTAGATAATTTTCCGAGATAGACAAAAGTAGCAAGGAGAGGGGTTGACTGAAGAATCCCCCCTTTTAACTTTACACAATGTAATCTGTAGCTTAGACTGTCATTATTATTATTATTATGGATTAGACAAGACCATCGTGGTTATCATGTTGGAAGTTCTGGCATGGCACGGGCTGTAAGGACTTCCCTGAATTTATGTCTGTTCGTGAACACTTGCTTTCCTTGGCCACAAATCTGTTAGTTTTCTTCTGTGCTGCTTTTGAAAATGATTAACTTTCTGTAATGAACCAAACGCTGCTATCACAGTGACTCTTTAGGCAGCCCTGATTGTATTTGCTAATGTCTCTGTCCCAGATCTGAGCACAATTAATGGCTGGAAGGAATGTTGCTGCTGTCCTTTGACCGTTTCTAACAGTGCTGTGACATCTTTGGTGTTTCCCTGGGTAGGGGGGGGCGTAGTGCAGACTTTGTTTAAACAGCTCACATGAACAACTATGCTATTCTAAACAGGGTAGCAGCCCTCTAATATCAGGCTGCAGAATTAAGTTACTGTAAGAAAGGTGACCCCACCACTTTCTGATCTGAGCGTGGAGTGGGAAGTCAGCAAACACCTATTACAAGGGGTTTTTTTCACTTTGGAGTTCAGCTAAGCTGTGTTTTATGAGTCTCACCAAAAAGATGGCAAAGTGTTTTGGCTAACAAACAAATATGCTGTTTAGAAAACACCAGCCATTTCACTGTTTGCAATTTTCAGTGCCATTTGACTGTATAGTCTTGTAATTAGATGGTGTAAAGTACTTAACATGTTACACAAATATGTCAAAACGCATTAACAGCACAAGTGTTCTTTACTGCTTTCCTAAATACATTTCACAATATGTCGTACTAGAATCCACCTCTTGTCATTATTTATAAACTGCAAAGAAGATCACCAAGAATTAGATGATTAGCATGAGACTGTCTTTCTGCACTAAGAATATACATTGTCATGATAATGTATAGAGTGAAGCATACAAATCCGTTCTCGTCTAAATTGAGAAGACACCCTGGAATAAAACCCAACAAATTATGTTTTTCATATTCACTCAGATCAACTTTCTGCTGCTGCTTCTTAATTCCCATTCAGTTCAACTGCTTCTCTGCAAACTTCTGGGTTACCTCCAGACTTTGCATTTGAATGCCTTTTAGGCATTATGTTGCTTTTGAATGGCATTTGGCCGTGGTTTCTGACGTGTGGGGAGCCCAGCCGCCCACCTGCTTCTGGGAAGGATCTTTTCCATAGAACAGGCAGCTTTGCAACACTTCACCCTGCCTAGGCAACAATTCACTGAGTAGTTTCTTTAGAAATGAGAAGATAAGACTTGTGGCTTCCTTAATGGCCATCGTCTGTGCTGAAATTTCAACTGACCCATAGCAGTATTCCCACAAAGGTGTGGGACCCAGAACTGATGGAAGTTGCATTTGTTGCAGTACTCTCACCCTTGTGATCTAGGCAGGTCTGAGGACCAGGTGTCTTGAGGAGCCCCTTCTGGTGCAGACCTGCATTTGAGGCCAGCCAGTACGCTTTGCTGCCTGCTTTCTCCTCCCGTGGAGACCTGAGTGCTGTTTGCAAACTGAAATGATGCTGTTGCTGCATCCTACACATGCTTCCCTGCTCCGTGCAGGCTTGGGTATTACTTCCATACACAGTGTAAGCTTTGCAGTTTCAAAGATGTAATCTAATAATAGATTGGTCTACATTTGCTGCGTTGCCAGAAAAAGACATATGTTGTCAGGCAGTCGAAGTCAGCAACAGTGCTGAAGTGGAAATGTGCTGAAACATGAAGAAGGCAGAAATCCAGAAGAATCTGTCTGAGGTTTGGCTATTAGGAAACTAAAAACATCATCTTCTTGTATATATGCTTTCCACACGTTCTTGGAGAAATACTGTTTGCCTGGTGTCTCAAAATGATTAAAGGGCAATTCTTTTCCTTTCTTGGCTTTGATGTGGTAATAGAAGGTGCTGCTGGCATTCAGCTCGTCGAGAACTGGTGTAAGAGGCAAGAGAAATGATTGGAATAACTTGAATGGAAGAGGCATGTGCGAGAGAGAAATATGACATTGAGTTCCTTCTGTCATTGATGATTTAAGAGACAATTTTTGATTTGCAGTCACAGTGGAAGTAGATCTTTACATATCTATGCTGAGGCACAGGTTTTAGGGTGAGGACTTGAGTTTTGACAGCATGCGATGGTAAGAAAATTTTCCATGCTGTATTTTATCACACAAGGTTTGCGATTCCAATTTTTCATTTTTAGCTTTTCCCTGGGAAAAAGAATGCATCATTGGCTTGAACAAAGTGAATGTATACGATAAGAACCACTGGTCTTCTCTGTGCTGGTGAAAAGAATTTGCTTTTAAATTCGGATGGCTCTGTGCTGCTGACCTTTTACAGAATTGCAGTGAGGTGGGGATTGGGCTTTGCGCTGGGAGATGAAGATGTGAGGTTTTGACGTGTGTTCTGAGCCAGCAATTATGGGATTTCATCTCTGCATATCCCTTAAATATCATCACTTCTAGATGTGTGCTAAGAAAATGGCATCTGTCACAATCATACTTTCACTGCTGGGGTCAATGTGTGCACACAGACGTGTATTACTGTTCTGGAACAAAATTCCTCCATAAATGCCATCGCAGATTAGGAAAGATTTCTCTTTTTTTAATATTAATATCTCCTCCTTTAAGACCACTAGCTTCTCCCTAGTCAGCATGCACGTGGCTTGGTCGGGTAGCAGTAGCAAAGAATTTTATTTCAGTGACTTCTCGAGGGAATTCATCCGCTAAATAATAAATACTTATACCTCCTGGGAGCCACCTGGAGCAGCATCCCAGAAGACCTTTTTGCCCAGCTTGGCTCACCCATGGAATGGGTAGCATCTTTGCACAGTCAAGAAGTAAGAGTAAAAAATTGGAGCTGCTGCTGTTTTCTGCTTCTCTTGGCACTGTTCCTGGAGAGAGCTGAGTTAGTAAATGTGACTGTCACAGTAGCTGCTACCAATGGCACAAAATAATTAAGTTGTGGTTTCTGTTGTGGTGGGGCCACTTCTGTATTTTATAGTGATACGTCTCTGCTAGGAGGGAGAGTGTCATGCTTGATTGTCCTGACGGATGCTTCTAGGAAAGCAGGACGAGTCTCTCAAGGCAGGTTGTCTGGTACTTCCCATTTACACGAAGCCCTGTTGGTTCCATGGCAGATCACTAATAGAGCTGCATGTTGTTTCTTCTGGTTTTCTTGATGAGGTGAGCGGGAGGGCAGCAGCCATCTCATTTTTCTCCTTGTTGTTTTTGGAGGGGATAGCTGCAATCTTTGTTCTTTTCAGCCAGTCAAAAGAATGCTCAAGCTGGTTTTCAGTCTGATTCTCCAATCAAGTGAATGCTTCCATTTTTTTGATGATTGAGCCACCAGCATGGGGCTCCTGGCTTTCAGAAGTCCCGAAGACTTTGTGACACAGATGCTCAGCAGTGCTGAGAAGCCCTGGTAGTCCCTGACTGCTGAGTCCTGTGCTCCATCCAGGAATTCCACTGCAAACACACTGTGAAATTTGGGGGCCTTATGAACAATCTTCCTTTTTCCAGTATCTGAAATACTTCTTGTAGGTGGCCTCAGACAAATCTGATAGTATTACAGTGTAACTGTGAAATCCTGTTCTTTGGTCTTCATATACTCGGGCTCTTCCTGTTGCACCCAGTTTACCTTCCCAGAGGGAAACATTTCACAGAATCCCAGAATCCTAGGGGTTGGAAGGGACCTCGAAAGCTCATCCAGTCCAACCCCCCTGCCAGAGCAGGGTCACCCAGAGTCCATCACACAGGAACGCATCCAGGCGGGGTTTGAATGTCTCCAGCCAAGGAGACTCCACAGCCTCTCTGGGCAGCCTGGTCCAGTGCTCTGGCACTCTCACAGGAAAGAAGTTCTTCCTGAGATTCACATGGAACCTCCTGTGCTCCAGTTTGCATCCATTGCCCCTTGTCCTATCATTGGTCATCACTGAAAAAAGCTTGGCTCCGTGAAAAAAGCTTGGCTTCATTTCTCTGGTGGCTTGGGAGGCAAAGCCAGACCATGTGCTCCAGCACCCTCCCGGAGGGGCCGGGAGTCCTGTGTGTTGCTGTACATATGTTGGTGTGTCAGGGAGAAAAAAACCTCAGCTATATGTGGTGTTAAACCTTAAGGCTCTGGGTTTTTTTGTTTGTGTGTCTACAGTGGAAGAACCTCACGTCACATCTGGTTTGTATCTCGTGGTAGGGGTGACATTGTGCTTGGTGCTGATGAGCATGGCCTGCAGAGTCAAAAGATGAGCATGGAGCAGAACAGGGGCAACAGGAGATTGGGAGGGGGGGAAGCTCGACCTTGTGTTCATGTGCTTGATGCTGCCACTTCACCTGGAGCTCCCCAGGGAGGGAGGCGTCTACTGAGGGAAGAGACAAGGACCAGCAGAGGGAATTGGGATGCAGTCTGCTGGTGGGAAAAGCCTCTGAAGCAGTAAGGAGAGATTTTGGGGCTTGGCTGAGAGATTAGATGTCAAACCTTGACAAGGCGAGAAACTTCAGTGGGAAAATAGGGAAGACAGGTGCATGTGTGAACCATGGGAAGGCTTTTGGAGGGCATTGGAGTGATCTGTCAGTGAGCAAAGCCTTTTGCTGTGTGTCAGTGCAATGCAGCAGGTCCTGGGCTGTGACAGGAAGCCTTAAGGGGTATGGTAATTAAGAAAAGTGAGTAAGAACTAAGTCATAAAAATAATAAGTGTTTTATCAGCTCCATTGTGCATAGGCAGGCCACAGGGAATGTGGGTCACGCAGTTGAGTGGCTGAGCCAGGAATAAAATCCGGGTCTGTTAATGCCTCAGGCCTCTCCATACACACCAGACCATGTACAGCTGGGAAAAGACCTCCATTTTAGCTGGAAGGCCAGGCTATGCTCAGTCCAGCAGCTCATTGTGTTTTCCCACTGTTTGCCTTTTCCAGGTGCAAGTTCTTCAGCCTCACAGAAACCCCAGAGGACTACACCATCATTGTGGATGAAGAGGGCTTTCTAGGTAAGTGCTGGCATGTGCCACGTCAGTATCCAGCCTGGGGGGGAAGGAGGAAGACATCATCTCTCCCTGAGATTATAAACCAAAGCGTTTGTAAAACAGGTCTGTGTTGTCAGTGCTGGTAGTACAGCTATGAAAGGTGCTTTGATCACTTAAGCACACTGTCTCTGCTGCTGTGCTCTACAAGGCGTTTCACACATGGAATATGAATATATTTTAATGCCCTGAGAAGAGCACGCACGAGTCTTGAAGAGCAGCTTAAGCATATTTGAAAAAGCAAAACCATCTGCACATCCTTGTATTAAAATGAGCTGGCCTTTGTCTCCAGATCTCCCCAAGCACACCACATCTTGCATCTCCACCTTGTTCACCCAACCTCTCTCTTAAAAGAAGCGCTTGAAGGTGAATAGTTCTTATCATCCCCACCACCATCACAATGCTGTGCTCCTTTGGTTCATCACTGAAAGCTGTGATTTAACCCCCTTTCATTCCCCAGCTTTCTCCATAATAAATGTGCCATCTTTGCCTGTGGTGGCTGAAGGTCTCGCTGTGCCCATGTCAAAGGTGAAGTCAGCTGTGTGTCAGAGAAGGTGGCTTGGGAGCTGCAGGCACTTGGCGTTGGGCGAGTGCTGATGGAGAGAATGGCTTGGCTTTGGGGATGGAAATAGTTTGTAAGAACATTTATCATGTGGGGAGGTTTTGTTTGTAGCAGTGTTACTGAGGTGGTGGAATGAGGAAGTGTTGTGCAGCTATTATGATTTTTGTTCAATCCCTCCTTTCTGTGGTTGGAATTAAAAGTCTAAACATTTTACCAGTTTGGAAAAAAATCATTAAAACATGAAAAAAAGATGATTTTGTTCCTGAATAGGAATTAACTCTTGAGTCACTACTTGTGACACTGTGGTATTCAATGGTTTGTAATATCCAAACCCTAAGGAGAAAATTAGTAACTATACCATTTGTATTTAGAACAGAGTCAAAGTTTTATAATTGGTAGCATTGATGAATTATTCCCCTTTCTGTTTCAGAAGTACTCATAAACATAGAATAAATGATGACATTTTAGAACACTACAATGGGGGCTAAACACTTCCATAAATAATCACTAGCTTGAGAATAAGGGAATGGATCTTTATGGCTTGGCCTTTCTGTAATCAGCCTGTGGACTTGAACAGCATCAAAATCTGGAAGAACTGCAGCATCCCACTTTCTTGCAAAACAGCACCAATCGTGTCTGCCTCCAGTGCACGAGCTCCTCCTTGACCTGGCTGGCCAAGTGCCGGGTTCAGCTCGAGAATTACAGGGTAAATTTTCACCTTTGGGGAGCATTTTATATCGTCCATCAGCAAGAAGTGGCTATCTTTTCCTGTCGAGGTAACTTCTGTTCTTCCAGTGCTTATTGGTCATGATGTAAGTCTCTTGAAGGGCAGGCTTTTCTGGGTGGAAAATCAGGACTTTTCTTTCTTTCTCAGGCACCTCCATGAATTTTTGCTGTGTCAGCAGGGTGAATGTTGTCCTGTTAGCTGGCATCTCTCGAGTTAGCCAGGCCCCTGCATATCACAAACAGCACTGAGGGGAAAAGAATAGGCTGGAGAAACACTGGCACTTTCAGCAATCCTCAAGGTTAACACTTCAAACGTACTGACGTGCAGTAGTCATTGTTAACTGTTTTGTCACAAAATAATCCTCAGGCTTGTTTCCCCGAGAGTAACGAGTTGGGCTGCTAAAGAAGTCATTATTTCTTCTCCCCAGAAAACGTCTGCAGTGCAAAGCCATAACCTGCTTAAGCATTCATCGTGCTGGAAGGGAACGGCTACAGTCTAATTCTTTGCTTTAATTCCCTGGCAGTGAGGTGGGGATTATATCTGCACAGAACCTTGTTTGTTCCAGTGGCCGTTTCTTGGGCTTTGGTCTGTTAATGAGGAAGAATTTTATTCAGCAAATAACACGGGGGGACAGTGCACAGAAAGCTCTTTTCCTGGCTGATACTGAGATGAATTAGCAGAAGGAGTTTGGCCGTGGGCCCTCCTGTGTGAAGACAAGTGTCTCAGCTACTGGGGTGCTTGGAGAGCCATGTAAAATCCTTGCATTTATCACCCAGTGTGCAGGCAGGGCATGGCAGGGAAGTCAGTGGCTGCTGCTCCCTGAAACGCTGCTCCATTTTCGAGGTGAGACTGCTCCCTTCCCAGCCTTGGCACTTGGGTGGTGTCCCCTTGCATGTGCTCGTGCTCTGTAGGCAATGAACCTAAAAGGTATCAGAGAAGAGACAAAGAAATCAAATGCTGAGGTCCAGGGAGGAGTGAATCCTTCTGAATTCCAAGCTGGTAAAAATGTTTATTTCAATTTCAGGGAAACTGGGGATGAGTGAGGGGAACACATCACCATGTACTCTGGACTTCTGTCTCCTAGAACCAACCAGCCTGTTTCATGGAGGTCACTGCAATCAGCAGACCTTAGCTTTGGAACCAAAAGGAAGGATAATCTGATTCCAGTACTGAACCAGCAGTGGGAAGATCCCCTGTGTGAGCATAGAGCAAGACTGTCTTTTGTTCCTCTGCAAGATGGAGGTGACAGTCCTTCCTTTAACCTTCTCTCGCTGCCTGAATATGGGTAGTAACTTCTCTTAAGGCCATGCATTTACAGAGTCCAGAATGAGGAGGCTCCTAATCTCAGTTCATACCTCACAATAAATTGCTCAGTACATTAAGAATAATGGAACTATTTGGAACAAAAATCTCAACTAGTTAGAGTAGCAGAGAGATTTTGTCAGAATTCATAAAATGTTGACCTCATTCAAATAAAAAGAAAGGATAAAAAGAAAAAAAGTCCTCCTGCTGGCAGTGTTTTGTTTTGATAGCCATCATCCCCAGACAACCTGTTCCCTACCTGACCTTGGATTCAGGACCATCATATGCTTTAGTGCCACATTCCCTTTTTCAATAACATCAAAATGGTAAATTGCTTTCAGCGTCCTCTCTCTCATCCTGTATATAAAATGGGCAAGAAATCAGCTTATAAATAAGTGCAAGCACAGAACCCATCTAGCTGGGAGCAATCTGTAACTTTTATTTAAAGATACAGAGGGGAGGCAAGCTAATAGATGCATCTGTTATTTTTAATATTTCTTCTATAACTATTTCGCCTTTAATTTTTTATTGCCCAGGCCTTTGTATCTCGGGCACGGTGGCTTTAATTTGCTTGCTGACATTTATAGCACTGAATTCCTTCTCCTGGACCGCCAGGAGAGCCGGCTGGTTGCTAGGCAGAAGATGTTTTTCTCTATTAAACACGTGCACAATCACTCTTCTTTTGGAGCTCCGTATTGGCCAGACTGCACTGTGTCTGTGGGTTTCAGGTTTTTTAAGTTACGTGGTGTTAATGACCTAAATTCCAATTAAAAATGCGGGGATTCGACTACTGGATAATTAGAAGTATGTGCTTGTTGGGAAGGTTTTTCCTGCAATGTATATATGCTGATACAGATTGATAAACACGTTGAGGGGCTGTGATTACATGGGATTTCTGCCCTCTCCTGAGAGGCAGCAGGGTTTGGTATTTAAAGCTTTTGGGGGGAAGGGAGGGAAGGATGAGAAATATGTAATATTCCAAGGTCTGGTTTGTGTCACCTGGGGAGAGGAGCACTTCAGCTTCTCCTTGGAGCTCGTATGTGAGTGGGTTTGCAATTCCTGATAGCACATACTATTTCTCCTGTTTGTAACCTGCTGCGTAAAGTCTTTTGGTCCAGTTTCTCTGCCTTCTCCTATTTAAAGAAATACTGCATAAATAATACATATTTTTCACTGTTTCCTCCAGCAGATGGGTGTGTATCGATATCTATTTTTGTTCCACAGCCCGTGGTGAGAAAGCCCAGACACCTCTTCCTGAACCACTTGACTGGCCACCATTTCCTCCTTTAAATTTATTACGTCTTGGCTGCTTCCTAGCACTTTCCCGTGCATCAGATAGATGAGCAGAGAGATACCAGGGCTGGCTCTTATCAACCCGCTCTCAAAAATGCAGGATCTGAAAAAGCTTTTCTGGCTGAAGTGTTGGAATGATTCACTGAAATTTTAGGTTGGTCTCTAAAGGCAAGATGCAGCTCAACAGAGAAGTAGCAGCCCTGCTTATTTGTTTCACTAGGCAGCATTTGGCTGTGCCTGCTGTCCCATCAGTGCATTTGGGTTTGGGGCTTGTTTATTTTTTGAAGGCAGGACTTAAGGGGGTGTTGGTGGCTTTCGTTGTATCTGGAGCTGAGCAGAGTCAGCTCAGATGCGCCAGGGTAGATCACTGTGCACCCCATGGCAAGGCTGTGAACACCTTCAAGACCTTGTGAAGCATTTGTATATTATAAGTGCTGGTAGGACTGTCATTTGTGATCTTTCCCTGGTTTTTAAGAGAATTTTGTACGGAGCACCCTGTGAGAGATTAGGAAGAGCCGTTATCCCCAGCCACAAGTTGAGAACTGAAGCACAGGGAGAGGTGAGGGATCAGTGGTGGTGCAGCAGAGAAATAAACTCCTTTTTTCCAAGGCTGGAATCATTCAGCCTTCAGCCCCCAAGCTTTGCTAGTTGTGAACCTACTTAAATTTTCAAGCCATGCTTTTTCTCAAGTTCATGACCTGATGAGGAGGTTGATTTCCTCCACCTTAGCATCTCATAAATGCTGTGACCTTAGTCTAGAAATGATGAGACTACAATAACCTTCAAAAATAAGTCTGTCATCACTTGCAAACAGAGAAAACATTTCTTTTGTGGTAATCCCTTGCAAAATGCGAGCACGTGGCACTCCCCAGGGTTGGTCTCTGAGCAGATTAGCCAGATTTTCTCTTCACTGCAGGAGATGGAGGCCCCAGTTTCTCAGGTTTCTCCAAAATCAGCAGTCATTGTCAAAACAGGAGAATTTCTGTCCCTGGCAGCCTTGAAGGATCCTCCTGGTTGAGTAACCTGGGAGGGAAAGCCAAGCAAACCTCCATCCTGTCTGTACCTGGGTAGAGGCTCTTGGGCAGAGGTGGCAAGTTTTGTGCCCAGGAACTTCACCAACTTTATTTTCTCCTCGTGCAGTGATCAGTCTTCTCCAGCTTTCTTGCCAGCCTCTGTACAAGTGGCTGAGGGGAGGCTTGATGTTTTGAGCCAATTCTTGTGCAATTGAAAAAAGAGGGGATGTTCTTCCCTTTGTGTCACATAAAGCTAATGGTGACACACCATCATCTCCAGGCTTTTGGCCTGGCAGTCACAGAAAGTCTCTTTTGGGTTCATGGAAGGGCTGCCACGTGGGCAATGAGCCTTCCTCAAGGGAGCAGCTTTGCTGCTGCAATTGCAAGGTGAAGGGACGGGGAGTTGGAGCAGCACGATGAAGTTCCCAGGTCTGCTGCAGGCTTTTCTGTTTGACCTTGCACAGATCTCTCATTGTGTCTCAGTTTCCTCATCTGAAAAATAGGGATAATCCTATTAAATCACCTCATAACAGGCCTTACAAAGATTAATTAGCAAACATGTGGAAACGCTTTGATAATGTAACAGGCAATAGCCATGATAAATAATAATTCAGTCAGCTTCTGTCCCACAGGACTCACTTTTACAATGGGTACACTTGCAGACCTACTGAATAAATCACCTCGAGAACGGAACAGATTGGAGATTATGGTGGAGAAAAATACCCCTTTACGAAAAAAGTTGCATAATCTTTTTAAAATCTTGCATCTTAGTATTTAATCTTGCACAGGATTAATTCTCACAACCTCAAGGTTACAGTCATATAACGGTTAGTCATACAATGGCTCCATCTTCAAGTCTTCTTTGAAATGTAATTATTTGCTCTGCTATTGTCAGTCCAGTGAAATAATGTCTGAAATGTGATTTTTGAAAAGGGAAGAAGGAAAAAAAAAAGATTCCTTGTGCTATTTTGTTTGAAGATGCAGAAAGAATTGGAAATGTGAGTCCGACTGCATCCGTTTCTTTTTTTTGATCTTCTTTTCTTTGTGTGTTTTGTTTCTCAGTGAAACGCTCAGTCTGTGTCCCCTTGCCACAGTAATCTGAGCTATCAGCCTTGCCTTCAACTGCTCCTCTGGGCTGGGTCCTCCCCACCCCCTGGCTGCAGATTCTGCAAGCGAAGCCTTTGCCACGAGTTTTTGAAACGCAGGGAAAGTTTTGTCAGGAAGCAGGAGATGTGCTGATTTCTGCAGTTCCTGTCCCCTGATTACCAGAGACAGAAATCCTCCCTCCTTTCAGCGTGTGGAGCCCTTCGGATGACGAAGCAGTGGGTGGGTGAGGAGAGGCTTGCCAGGAGCAATGCTCCCGTGGCTGGGAGCACAAAGCTGTGGTCAACAGGTTGGGAAGGACCCAGCTACGCCCATGCCCATGTTCACGTGGCTCTGAACACATCTTGAACCAAACTTTGAATCTTCCTTTGCTTGTCACGAAAGAAAAAAGCCAATTTCTGCACCCTTCTTCCTTCTCACGAGCAAACCCCAGCTTTTGAAGCCTGGATCTGGTTTTCATTTTCCACATTTGCTCATGACTAGTGGTGGGTTATCCCGTGAAGAGGAAGGAAGAAAGCAGCCTGATTTCCTGAGAGCAGACTGGACCCAGCCTGGGCTTGTCTCCCTAACCCGGCTCTCCAGTGAGAGTGGACATGATGATTATTTTTGGAATCTACCTTACCATGTTCCGCATTTTTAGCCAAACATAATAACGATGCTTTGTTTTTGGTGTATTCATACTTCCTGTCTTATGATATCCCAGTGAGGCAAGAATTCATTTTTATTCTCCCACGTACGAGGAAGCTGATAACAAGGAGCCCGAGTGACTTGTTTCAAGTCACACACATGCTTCGTGGGACAGAGCAGGTTTTGCCTTAACTACAAGCTCAAATTGCCATCTACTTGTCTGCACTTCAAAATCAGACTTTCTTTGCCACTGTATTCCAGAGGCTTGAATATCTGTTCACAGGCACGACTGTAAAACCAGTTTTCCAGTGACCCTCCCAAGAGTCTGCAGCGAGTCCCTTACCCCTCCGTGCTCAGAGGGGTGACAACTTCTGCATGATGGTGCAGTGCCATTCACTGCTCAATCCATGTCTGGCCTGGCAAGAGCTCACCTCCTTGCTCTGAAACTCAGATTATTCCTATTAATCTGAGGGTTTTTTGGTTTCTCCCAGCAGAAGTCACCAGTAGGAAGCTAAGAAGGGAGCCCACCATCAGCATGGTTTGTAAATGGACATTTTTGTGTGTTTCACCTGACTGCCAATCCCATTGGAAATGCTCTCCTCCTTTCTGTTTAATATTTTAAAAGTCACTGTGAAACTGTCACCAGCTTGGTTTTTAGATTGCTGTCAGAGTTTAAAGTGACAAGGCTTAGCAAGAGGAGAAGTAATTGATTGGAAATGAGAGGAAAGCAGGGGCTTCTGTGTAAGCGTTTCCTTTTATCAGTGCTTGATTGCTCTCTTAGTGGACACTTGTGCTGAAGGTCTTTCCTCAGGAGGTGCTGATTATTGAAGTGGAGAGAAGGCAGTGCCTGTGCATACATATGGCTTTGCAAGTGCCTGGGCTCTGAAGGACTGCCCTATCAGCCACTCGAGAAGGACCGGTGTCTTGTCACCCTCAATAGAAAAGGGTAGCTGCGTGTTGGATGGTTGGAAAGCAGAGGAGCTGCTTGTCAGAGTCAGGATTTGGGAGCTGGGCGATGTGTTTGTACAGCCTCATTTAATTCCGAGTTACCCTTGGGTTATTTAATTTCCTGACAGCTGCAAAAACAGTGTTCTCAGATAACAATGGCCTCTAATTAGGCAATGTGCCTAAAATGGCAGAATGTTTTATTTGACCATGGCACTGATATTTTGTGCGCAGCTTACACATGAGAAAGTCGAGTGAGTTGCATTTCCAGCTCCCTTTGGCAGAGATGTGTCCACCTTACGTTACTCAACCCAGAATGCTGAAGGCATGCCCACTCTTCTGCCCCTGTAGTTAAAACTCTTCTCATCTTTTCGGGCCGTGTCATCAGTAAATCTGTCTGCCAGCTCTAAACACCTTCCAGAAATATGTTCTGTCAGCACAGCAAGACTAACAGGACTTGCAGAGCATTTTAAAGACAGGCAGGCAACAAAAAAGCCTGAGAGATTTACCTGTAGCTGAGGGCTGTAGCTTCTTGAGGGTTCTACTACACCATGGAGTTGTCTGTATGTTGCTTTTATGGCTCATGCACTTAGTACACTGTCGGGCAGTGATAGAAATAAACATGTCAACTGTTCTTCCAAATCATTTATTCAATTGGGAGAGGGTGTTAGCATCAGGTTATATTCATCAGATCCTGACTCGTGATTTGTGCTTATGGAAGCTTTATGCATTGGGCTGTACAAATTGATGATTTCTGAATTCCCTCCCGTGGCAGCAGGAAGTAGCTGTTCAGGAGTCCTTCCCCTCCTTTAATTCTTAGACTTGAAGTCTTGAATCTAGAAGAAAATAGATTATTTTTTCTTTTTCATTGTTTCACTCCCTATTTTAATTCCTTTCCAGAGCTCACGATTCTGACAATTCCCATGCCAAGGCCTGACCATTTAAGCTCTTTCTTTAAGGTCCTGTTTATATAGCCATGATCAAAATTGAAGTTCTGATACATTGCATTACCTACTTAAGTCTTGCAACCCTAATTAGATGTTTGCTAATCAGCAATCAGAGTTTACCACTGCCTTTCAATAGCTGAGTCTTTCCATGCACGTCCTGTACCACTGACCAGAGGGCTCTTTTGAAAGTTTCTGGTGTGGATTCTGGATATCCATTTGCTTTTGGGTGATGGATATCCTGCTTAGACACCGTAATACGATGAAAGAGAGATTACTGCATCAATTGCAGTGTATAATAGCAGTGAAAACTTACTGTCCGCATTAATCTGGATTTATGCAGTTCTGCTGAGATGCCAATCTGTTTGAAAAAACTGGGCATGTCAGCTCACATTGGCTTGTTGGCTGCATGAGCAATGCCCGTGGGTTGTCCTCTGTGTAAGATCTGCAAGGATAGGAGCTGAGCAAGAAAGTTTGTGTTCTTCCTAACTAGAGTTCCCCACCAGTCAACAACCGAGGGATTCCTAAATCACAGCTTGAACCCACATTACCATATTTAATGGCTATCAATGTGCCCACCCACCCAGGAGTAGGGCAGTGTTTGTCCTGCTGTACTCAGCGCTGGTGGGGCTACACCTCAAGTGCTGGGTTCAGTTCTGGGCCCCTCACTTCAAAAAAGCCATCGAGGGACTGGAGCGTGTCCAGAGAAGGGCGACAAAGCTGGGGAAGGGACTGGAAAATGCTGTATGGGAACAGCTGAGGGAGCTGGGGTTCTTCAGTCTGGAGAAGAGGAGGCTCAGGGGGGACCTCATTGCTCTCTACAACTCCCTGAGAGGAGGTTGGCGTGAGGTGGGGATCGGGCTCTTCTGCCGTGCCCACAGTGAAAGGACAAGAGGAAATGGCCTTAAATTGGAGCAGAGAAGATTTTAGATTGGACATTAGGAAAAATTCCTTCCCTGTGAGGGTGATTGGGTGTGGGAATGGGTTGCCCAGGGAGGTGGTGGAGTCGCCATCCCTGGAGGTGTTCAAGAGGCATCTGGATGTGGCACTGGGTGCTGTGGGTGAGTGGGGGTGGAGGTAGGGGTTGGACTGGATGAGCTTGAAGGTCTCTTCCAACCTTGATGATTCTATGATAAAGTTGTCTAAACCCATTTTGAAGCCTCTTTGTTCTTTCAGTCTCCATGACATCCTCTGTCACCATGTGCAGCAGCGTATGTGCTGTATGAAGTTGTACTTCAGGTCCTCTGAACCTGTGCCCAGATAATTTGGTTGGGTTTCGGGTGGTGTTTGTTTGCACTGTAGCATAATGATGCCTGTTGTCTTCACAACAGTTCTTAAAGATCTTTGAACACTGACTTGATGTTTCTCAAAGAACTATCTACAGTGTCTCCAAGACTCTCAGGAGTCTTTATAAAAATGTTAAATAACACAGGTCCTGTTAGGGGCCCCTATTGGTTGATCTTGTAAAATTCTTTCCATTGAGAACTGACTGTTTATTGCTATTTTTCTTAAAAATCCATCTGAGGATCTTCACTTTCACCCTGTGGTACTGGGGAAGTAGTGAGAAAGTTAATAAGACAAATTCTGCCTTTTGATAAGCTGTTTCACAATGTATCTTCCCTTAAAATCCCATCTCTGAGCTCTATATTATAGCTATAGTACCTTTTTTTAAAAACAGGAAAAATCAAGTTATTTTCTCATGATGGAGAATAATAAAATCTTAAAATATGAACACTATATCCCCAGAAGACAGATGGAAAGAATCACAATAGATTTGGGTTCATACCTCCCTCTCCCTTCTCCCCCCAGAAAAAAAGCAAACAAACCCAAACAACCCCAGTTTGAATCACATAATTTTTCAATCCTACCTCCTGGTTCTAGAACCTCCTTGTAGGTGCAAGGTGTGATTTACAGTGGTTAACTTCCTTCAGAGTAGCATAAAAGCTCAAGTTCTTTTGCATTTCCTTCCATAATTCCTCTCCAAGCTTTCTGCATACCATTGAGGCAAGAAGTGGTGAACATGGCCCCAGTTGTGCTTTGCATGAGCCTTGTTCATTTTCTTCTGGCTTTGCTCTTTCTGGGATTTCCATCTACCAAGACATCCTCATGTTTATTTTACAAGATTTACCGATCCCTCTCCAGTTCCCACTTCTTCCACATTTATTGAATAATATTTGAAGCTGGAGTGAACCGTATCTCCACAGCTACTGCTTGGGTTTCTTTTGAGTTGCTTTTGGAGTATGTGAAATTGCAAAGTTCCAGAAGACATGAGAGGTGACTCCTCGGGGGACAGAGGTGTCGGCAGCGCCGGGCGTGTGGCTGGCGTTGCCCTTGGAGGGTCCCCAACAACCTGATTTCTTTATCTTTCTGTCTTGCACGTTGCTGAGCAGATTGTAAGTGCTAAATAAGTGGTAATCCCTGGAGTCCTGCTGAAGCAACTCTGTCTGCGAGGTATTTATTTCACAGTTGTTTTTCTTTTCTGCTTCCCTGGGCTTGGGAAAGATGTTTGTTTACTGAAATGCTTTGAGCTGAACTTGTGTAATTAAAAGTTGCCAATTTATATATATATGTGTGTACAAAAAACCTGTGTGTATGGTGTGTATGTATGTGTATATACCTATATTTGTACATGTATATTTGTTCAGGGATGTAGAAGAGGATTAAGTGAAAGCATTTTTAGCTGTTCTTTCTCAGACGCTTGTCCTTAAACTCTAGCTTAAAACTGCAAGGTATATTGAATTTTCAAGCATTAATATATCCAGCAAGAGCATCTGCCAGTACTCAGTGGTCGAGGATTAAGCCACGGTTTTCTTTAGTTGCTGAATTAAATAGGCAGCTCACAGACAGAGAGGAACATCCGTAGCTGAGGGCAGTCCTGCAGAGCAGGGGATCCTCAGGAGCTGGGTGCCAGGTTGTGTTCTGGGCTCTTGGGTACTGGGTAACTGAGTAGCAAGTTTTTGGCTTGATGAATTAGTTGTAGGGGTTTTGGGTTTGTTTTTTTCTTGTTTTATTTTGTTGTATGGAGTTTTTTTGTTTGCTTTTTTAAAAGAGTTAGAATTGAGCCTTTGGAGATCTGGGATGAGGATTTATGTGGGCTGTGGTGTGGATGAGCCTCTGGTGGATGTCTGCTTTGGCATTTCAACCAATGAACAAAAAATAAAGCAGCCTCTTGAACAAGCTCTCTGCAGCAGACAGGAGCGCCAGGTCTGATGGATGCTTACCATGTCTCTTCATGCTCTAAACAGAGAATAGCTCCCTTTCCCCTCAGACAAATTAATTTTTAGAATTTGTATAAACAAATTCTTGACCTAGATGAACACTCCAGCATGCCACAGTGTGCCTGGTTCCAGTGGCTTGTACGTACCTTTACAAGGAAATGTATTTCTGTGTCCAAGGACAATCCATGCCAGCTTCTCAGATTGCCTCCCAGTTGGATGAAAGGAAACCACAAGCTGAAAGCAGTTTGCTTTCAAAAGTACAACCTGTGTCTCATAAACACGAGGTTCAAAGGAGCTGTAGAGTACACCAATGCCAAAGAAAAACACTTGGGAGAACAGGAGCTTTAATAGCAATGCTCTTTGTGGCACAATGGCTGTACCTTTAAGGCATATGCACCTGCTTAATTTTAAGCATATTAACAGTACATATGCTTCCAGTGGGGCTTAGAGAGCCACTCGTGCTGGACATGGCTTAAATATCTGAAAGTTCAAGACCCCTTCGTTTCCAGCCCCATAGAAGTTCATGGCTTGGGGGAAGGGAAGGCAGTTGAAGGGAGCCTGGCTGTTCACAGTGGGAAGGAGGAGGACATCAGCAGATGTTTTCCCCGCATAAAAGCCTTGTTATGTGGATGTATCTGACCTGGGTTATGTGACAAGGGAAGCTGATGGTCTGTTGGCAGTGCAGGAGCTGGATTTTGAGCAGGGCTGTTGAGTACAGCAGCCGTGGAGTGCTGGCTGCAGGGCAGCTCTAGTGGGCACCGCAGTGTTTCAGGTTGTGTTTGTCACCGATGCTCAGACCTTCCCAGCTGCTTTAAAAATTCTCTCCAGTTGAAAAGTTCCTGGAGGGCAGTTTCGTATCAAAAAAGGAGTCTATTCTACTGAGATTCCTGTGGTTGAGGTTGGTATGTTTTTGATGGGCTGTTCTAGGTGGGAACACTTCTGTTGTTGGTTTTGGGCTACTGACGTAGGATGCAGCCTTGTTTGCAAATGGAAAGATGATGCTTAAAAAGCACAGGGTGGAAAACTGGGAAAAGAATTGGATACTGTTTTTCATCTGCTTTTGAATTTTTCTGATTTATTTTATTTTATTTTATTTTTTTCCCCTCCTCCTGTGAGCTCAAGGCAGCTGGGCTCTGGTCCACGACCAGGTCTCCAAGCCTCTACTGCGGCATAAATAATAATAGTAATGTGGTCCAGGGAGCAAAAATCCGACAGACTCTTGTGTGCTTGGCAAGTACTTTTTTCCAAGCAACCATTGCAGCTAGAAAGTTCTAGGTGGGCCAGAAAGATTTTAAATAAAGCACGGGAAGGAGGTACCTTATTTCCAGGGTAAGCAAAAGGCGAAGAGGCTTAATGTGAACAAATTCCCATATAGAACAGTGCTGGTTTAATGAGCTGTGTGTAACTTAGTGGACAGAGTCTGTGTTGCTGGGTAGTGACAACAGGTATAATTTCCACAGTGCATAGATGTGCAATAATCTAGCATGGTTTTTCTCACAGCATCTTCCTTCAATTCTTCAAGAATTTGGCTACCAAGAGGGACTCATGGGTTAGAGAGTCAGATTGATTTGGTCTTTCTCCATTGAGGCGAGGGAAACGAGGCAGCCCCTTGTCAATATAAGTCTGATTTGACCCAATCTTCTCTGTTGTGGCAAAGTAAGGGAATATATTTTAGAACTGGTAATGGACACTGGGTGGGTGGGTGTGTGGCTGCTGACAACTCATGGTGCTTAGTGGGGTGGGCAGCACTGGATGAAGAGAAGGCCCTTGGACTCAGAAATGCCGGGGAGAAATTGTGTGGAAAATTCTTCCAACTAATGGTCTGAAAAATATTCTGCAAAGGCTATTTTCTACTCTTACTTCTAATTACTTCTTAAGCATTAATAGCCTGAGCAACTGGAGAATCACACACGCTAATGTCAGCTCACTTGGAGCAATTTGTTTTGTGAGATAATGAACTGTGTCAGCAGAAGTTTGAAGCTTGTTACAGGTGTGGCTGGTGGCACAGCCCTCTGTTAACCTCACCCCGTGTTCTCCATCGCAATGCCCTAAGCTTTGCCTGGTTCTCTGCTAGACTTGGTGACCTGGGGTGAGATTCTCTATGTCAAGGGACCTGACTTTTTCAGGTGTTTTTGTTGTTATTTAAACCATTCTCAGGAGCAGCTTGGAAGAAAATACAGCAAAATATTGACAGCCTTTTCTTTGAAGAGCTCTGGTCCCCTCATGCTTTGGCAGGGGAGGTGTCATTGCATAAGAAGGTACCTTTCCCTTCCTTATTCAAACCATCCAGCCCAGGTGTGGTTTTGTTGCACCCTGAAGTTGCTCACCCAAAGTGTCAGAAGTGACGTTGAGTCTGTCATGGGTTTTGGCAGTCCAGAGCATGGCTTGTGCTGGCAGAGGATGCTGTACCCCCAGGTTGTGGGTAATGCCTGAGGACAACCAGCTCTGTAACAGCTGTAACTCAGGGCTGGAGTGGGGAGCAGGGACCCTCAGGGGTTTCTGGCCCTGCTATTCCCAACATACAACACAGGGAAAGAAACATAATAAGGGTATATAAACAGTGAGTCTGGGATTGGAGGGGAGAAATCCATGAGGGAGAACAGCAGTGATGGAGATGAGGATGGGCTGGTGGAGTGGGGGGTGGACCTAGTGTGAGGGGAAGGCGTTGGGGTGGAGATAGGGCACAGGACCAGTGGGGAGGACAAGAGGAGACAAAAAACAGTAAAGCTGGGTGTATGAACAAGGAGAATGGTAGGAAAAGATGGGCATCGAGTGCTGTTGGTCAGGGCAACCAGAGTGGGGAGGTGGGAGGAGGGAAGAGAAGAAAGAGGAGCAGGCTGGTGGGTGTTGGGTTTGCAGATGAGCAAAAATTGGCCACTGAGAGCACTCTGTCCTCCCACCGCCTTCGAGGACACCCATGGCAGCAGGTACCTGTCCTGCTCACCAGCAAAGGGTGTCTTTCATTCCACACCAGCTCTGGGCAGTGGCAAAGGCCAGCTGCAATTGCTGTGCGTATGGCAGCAGGTCTGAGTGGGTTGGCTCTAAATCAGGAGCATGTGCAGAACACGATGAAGCTCTGGTGGAACTGCAGTTTTTCAGCAGTTCTCTGTGCCCAAGCTGGTAGTTGTACTGGTTTTGTTTCAGAGCATTTTTTGTTAACTATTACTAAAATAGTGCCTGGGGTTATTAGGAAGGTTGATGCCAAAACTGGGCTTGCCTGTGATAACTTACCTCCTTGTGTCTGCTTCATGATGCAGTTGCATCATTACAGGCTTTGAGATCCATCACCTGAATGTCCAAAGCTCCTGTGTTGGGGTGGCATCAGGCTGGGGTGGTAAATGTGGCCAGGGGCTGCAGGCAGCATCCTTCCCACTGTTGGGAGCTGGAGACTAAATAGAGCAAGTGGCAGGAAAAGAAAGATGGGTTTCATGGTAAATAGGATTGTGTCCCTGTCTGTGACAAACCTCAGTTTGGCAGCCTCCTACCTTCAGAGCACTCAACATTGCACCACTTTAAACAACATTTTTATGTGTAAGATAAATCCTCAGTAACTGTGCTGGAGTGGTTGGTGTAAAGCAGGCTCCAGGGTGATGATTGGTGAGAAGCTGTCTGCAAGGAACCACTGTTTCCAGCTCCAGGTGCTAAATAGGTGTTTAACCTCCCCTGAGATCAGTGGGGCTTGGGCAGGTGCATTAGTGCTTTACTTGATTTGCAGCATCACAGGATGAACTGTCCTGCTGGTGCCTTGATGGGTGCTGTGGGGCATGATCCCTGCCCATTGATCAGTGCATTCCTTTCCAAGCATATGGAGTAGCCTCCAAATTCCAGGCCATCATGGGATATGGAGTTAATTGTCCCTCTGGAGAAACTTTGAAGATAGTGTCCAGCCATACTGAGAAGGAGGATCACCCACCCTTTTCATTAAAGGCACAAGTATAGGGAAGTTATAAAAGGTTAATAAGTTATAAGTATTTAATCACCGATTAGCTCAAGTCCAGCAGGACAAGAGATTGCTTTTTACCTGTTTGAAGGTTCATCCATGCCACACGTGGGAGAGATGGCACTGCAACAACCCAGTGTTTAGGGTTTTTGTGCTCTCTTTCATCTTCAGGATCAGTTGGGAGTCCTGGGAGTGGAGAGTCATCTCCGACTGTGTCTGGTTCAGAAGTCCAGATTTGTTTACCCTAAGGAAAAGGTCATGCGAGTCCAATGCAGACACAAGGGCTTTGTTCTGCAGGACACTTTGCTTCTATGCTTTCTTTCATACCATGCTGTCCCATGGTGTTTCACAACAACAACAGGGCACAGCAGAGCTCACAAAGTTAGCTGTCCTTTTATTTATATTTTTAGAACCCAAGATTGATGGGTCCAGTTCTAATTCTTAGAAATTAGAGTTTAGCTGTGTCAGGGATAGCACTTTGGAGTAGAGTTGGGGAGGACAGCCTGAAGGCAAGAGCCTAAGCTGAAGAATGTGCTGAGCAGTGAGGTTGCTGGTAGGGCTCTGTGCCTGTCTCCCCACAGATTGACCAGCTCAAGAGGAGAGGGTAAAGCTGTGGAGCAGTGTTTCTGTGTCACTTTATGTCTCCTTCTCCGAGACATCCATCATCTCTCAATCAGTTCTTTCAGAATTTGTGTTTATATGAAGGTGCCTGTTTTATTTCTTTGCTCAAGAGCTTGTGCTGAGCTTCTGCTAAGCCCTGTCATGGGACTTTCTGTTGCTTTTGATTCCCTGCAATGCACAGCGAAGTTCCACTTCGCACTTTTCGGATTATGTCTGCAGAAATGAATTTGGACTATTCTTGTCTGTACTTATCATCTTTACTCTCCCAACGTTCCTCATGCTGTGAAAGCAGCCAGAATGCATTTTTGCTTACGTCCATTGTCTCTCTGTATTAGGTTGAAATGTAAACTCGTGGGGGCGAGGAACATCTTTGTGAACCGAGTGCGGGGCCCTCCAGAGCAGCGCTGCTCCCATCCCTCTGGTGCAAGGGAAGTGATGGGTAAAAACTTATATTGAAACCATACGTGGTACAGGCATCTCAAACAGAGCTGTGTGGTGGATCAGATCACTCCCAGCTGGGGAGGCACGCTGACAATAACACACACACTGACAATACCCGTGTCTGCTTTTCTGCTTGCTCTGTTCTTTTTTTTTTTAATTAGCCCCTCACCTTCCCCCATGGGTGGTTGGGCACTGGAATGGGCTGCCCAGGGAGGTGGTGGAGTCACTGTCCCTCGGGGTGTTCAGAAAACAGGTTGATGAGGCACTTGAGGCCATGGTCTGATGGTCCAATGGTTAGGAATATGATGGGATAAAGGTTGGACTTGATGACCCTGGAGGTCCCTTCCAACCATAATGATTCTGTGATTTCCCCAGGCCCATGGGATTAGCAGGTACTGGTGCTGCCTGCTCAGGAATCTGCCCCCACTGCCACCCCTTGGGGTCTGTGCTTTGTTCTTCTTGAGGATCTCCAGAAATACAAAAGTAACTCAGAGTTTGAACCCCCACCATGGCTTTCAGAGAGAGGAGTGGTGACTCTGAGTGGAACAGCAGAGGGGATGTGCTGCCTGCTTCCAGCCCAGCAGCGGGTCTCTGTACTGCAGCTGGATTCCCAAATGCAGCTGGATTCCCAAACGCCAGTGGGAGCAATGCTGGCAGCCTGCAGTCCTAGGGTCCCTGTGCTGAGCACCCCCCGCACGCCTTCTCCACCGTGTAAGTGGTTGCTGCTCTGGAGGAGTTTAGATGAGCACTCTTAACTCATTTTCTTTCACGCAGACCAATCCAAAACCCTTTTAACTGGTGTTATTTTCCAAACTCTTACATTTTTCTCCCTCTTCTTAAACTTTTCTGTTGATGGGGATTTGCAGTAATGCAGATGTGTCCTGCTGCATCTCAGGAGGGTAAACACTCGGGGGGGGGGAAGTTCTTCTTTGCAAGTATTTTTTTTTCCCCTAATTTTAATGGAAAGCAACACTTGACTAATCTTTTAAAACTGTCAGCTTAATTCTGGGTTTGTTACCAGTGTGACCTCTTGCCTCTGGGGCATTCTGGGCGATTTGGGCACTGGGAGAAGTCATCAGCTCTTTTGGTCAGCACAAGTTGGCATGGGCTTGATGAAACATCAGCTCTCCTGACCCAGCCCCGGCAGGTTTCAGTGTACCTGGGGCTGCAGGGGATGTTAATGCAGCCTGAGAGATGCTTCTAATAGTTTGTGTCACGGGCTGTGGCAATACATTTAATCAATAAGCTATTAAAGAGGCAGAAGGCTCTCTATTGCTGAGTGGTTTCAAATAATGCATTAAATAGAATTGGGAATGATCTAGGGCTAACTGGCCCTGCCATGGACTGTCTGTGTTACGCCTGAAGATCTTTCAGCCCTGGTGTTTATTGTCTCCATGGTGTGTATTACAGCTGTACACAGCTCTCATCACCCAACAGGGACAGAGTGGAATCGCATACTACATAAATGTAGGAAGAGGTGGTCCATGCCCTGCAGGTTTAGACGTAAAAACCAGGCAGGAATTAGGAACAGGGCATATTATCCCAGTCGGAGATACAGAGAGGTGCTCTGCAAGATCATCAGTGGCAGGAACTAGGTCCCAGCCCCCAAAGCTGGTATTCTGTGCCCCAAATGGCCTCCTCTTTGCTGGAGCCAGTTTAAAAATACATGTGAGTGAAACAGAGCTTGCAGGCCTCTTTGGCTGAGTGCCCACAGCTAATCCCTAGGGATTTCGCGGTGAAGTCTCTCCGAGTGTCTGTTTGATTAATGGTTCATATTTCACAGATCTGGGGCTTTTTATTTTATTCTTAAATTTATTACATATCACTTATATGAGTTAAATATGTTTTAATTCCATCTTAAGTACAGGGGAACGATCTTTACAGTGGAGCTGACTTCCCTTAGTCGGCAGCAGCAGCGTGTTTGGAGAGGCTCGTGCTTGGCCATGCAGCTGGGGAGTTGGGATTCTTCACAGTCCTGTTACATGCACGTCCTCAGAAGTGCTGTAAAAGTAAGAAACCCAGGGGCTCTGAAACACCATCAAGCTGAACGTCGGTGCATCATGCCTCAAGGTTACAGGGGATAACTGGGAGAGGGGAGTGAGACACCAGGCTGTTGGAAAGGCTTGTGCAGAGAGACTGGGAGGGAATGGGGGTGGTAGGGCATGTTTGGGTCCACTGAGATGCAGAGATCAAGTGGGGCAAGGGAGAGTGAGCTACTTCTGTTGCCTCCTGGAAACTGCTCTGGCAGGTGAAGTGGTTTGGGCTCTGACATGAGCACACACCAGGGGCAGAGCAGGGGTAAAATCCAGGAGTCCCTTCCACAGCGCCTGCCTGCTCTCCCTCCTGCCAGGCTGTTTGCAGTGTCCCATGCACATCACAGTAGTGTCACATTGGGCATTGTCCCAGCCTGGTCCTGGAGCACAGGAGGTGTATATGGAGCCCTTTTTTAGCACCTCTTCCCTCCCCCCTCTGTCTGGGACTAACGGGGAGCTGGACAAAGGAAGCTCCTGATGGACAAGTGCTGTGCTGCTCCGTCCTGGCCAAACTTGTCAACAAATGTCAGAGTGAAACCTGATTTTTGCCAGTTCACACAGTCTATACGCTGCTCCCTTCCTTTTAAATCAAACATCCTTTCCTTCCCCCCCAGCAGGAAGACCCCCAGGCGCGCTCCCATTGTGGCCGCGCTGTGTGCGGACGGGCTGTTTGCTCCTGTCTCCAACAGAAGTGCTGCAACAGCAACTGCCCTCGGCTCTCTGACAAACACTGTATGTTCAGCTGTTGGTTCCTGAGGACATCTTCCCCCCCCTCTATTTGCATACGTGCATGAACAAGCTCCCAGTATCCATGTACAGCCATGTAGAAGGGTTCATTAACAAGGGATTGAGCAGTTGGGCTCTGTTTGCCTCCAGAGCTTTGATCTCGAGGAGGGCACTCAATGACAGAAACAACACTGCATCCCAGCCTGTAGCAAATGCCTTTATCCTGAGCACCTGGGGCTGGAGGCTCAGCAGGGCGGGGGAGCTCTGAAATGAATTAGGAGCATTTCTCCTGAGAACCATGAATATTTGTCTCAGTTAAGCTTGGTTTTGCTATTTCCCAGGACTGCCAGTGATCGGCTATTGTAAAATCCCTCAATAGCTTGTAGAGAGGAGAAAACCATGACAAATGCAAGTAAACTTACTGCTTTTGCTTGTTTTGGTGCTTGTTTTTCTGATATTTTCAGTCCTGAATGACAAATGGCTATGTTCTTTGTGGTTAGCAAGGACCACTTGCAGAGCACTGCGGAGCAGATCTCACACATTCGCATCTTCACAGCACACACAACTTCTCAGCTCTTCCAGCAAATTACTTTTTTTCAACTTAATTATTGAAGATCATAATAGCTGTGTGTCAGAAGCCCACAGAACAGACCAAGGCAGTATTCCCCATGTACTAATTACCTTAGCAAATTTGATAAGTTTTTGTAAGCCGCTCCTTCTCCCCGCAGCTGTGTTCCTTAGCCCAAGCCCAACACTGCCATGCCAGCTAACTCATTTTTATCCCTCTGTTCCTTCTTTGTCCTGTTTTCTTAGGCTTTTTGCTCGTGTTCACATGAGTGGCCCTACCACACTGTCCTTCTGCACTGGGCTGCAATTGCTGCCCTCAGAGCCACCATCAGGACCGGGGGCTGCTGTGTGCCACAGCAGCTTTCCAAAGCCTCTCTCTGAATTGACTTAGTGCTCTCCAAGCAGCTGCAGTTGTGTTTTTTTCCTTCTCTGCTCTCTCAGGGTTGTTTTTGTTCCCGTGTGTGACACCCAGCGATGCGCTCAGCACAATGCCTTCCCATCTAGGTAGCCCAGGGTTTGGTTTATTTATAAATCCAGCGCGAGTCAGGAGAGCATCAGTGGGTTTGGGGAGGTGGGAGAGTGAAACAGCAGAAGGGATCAGCTTGCTAGCAGAAAAGTGATTATTTGTCAGATGATGGCTTTTGCTCTTTCTGGAATCAGCTCGTTTGTTTTAGAGGAGCAGCCTGGAAAAGGCAGAATTAGAGTGCTGTGTTTGTCAGAGAGGCTCTGTGCTGGGCTAACAAAAGCCAAGTGAGCCCTTGCCTAAGCCCGTTGGGCAGCGTGGTGTGGGAGCTCGTGGTGTGCCACTGAACTGCTTTTTATTTTGGGATTCAGAGGCAGTGGTGCCTGCTTTGGCTCTCTTTAGGTTCAGAGATATGAAATAAAGGAAATATTTTGAGCTTTTGGAAACTTACTTTTTTTTTTCATGTAGCACCTAGTTTGGAAGCTGAAGTCTCTGCTGCTCTGCCAGTGTGGCTGTTAGGAAGAAAAGATAAAAAATATGCCAGGGGAACGTTTTAAAGGAGCATCAAGGGACAGTGATCTTGCTGGCAGATAAAGAAAATCTCCTTCAGTTTTTCCTCAGCATCTCTTACACAGTGCTCCCCCCTACTCCCCCTATTATTTTTGTCTTCTGAGCTATCATCACTACGAGATAAAAAACCCTCCAGTATTGAGAAATTTAGTGTCTGCACAGAATCACAGCCTGTCCCTTTAAACTACAGATAAGCCTTAGTGGAATTTCTATTCTGGGAATAGTTAATTCTGTTTGAGGTTGGGCAAGAGAGGAGCGCTCACAGGCTTAGTAACAATATTTTTACTCTGTTTGATTTGTCTCCTAAGGATTTGCCTCCCTCATTTGATGAAAAGTGCAATTATTGATCAATCCTCAACTAAGGAGAAGATTTTTGAGGGGGGGGGAAAAATAAAAAAGAGAAAGAGAAAACAAACAAAAAGCTGAAAACAGTATTTGTGGCTGTTATATAATAGCCATTATGTAATGCCTGTTGGTGCCAACTAAAAATATACGGGAAGAGAACTTCGATTCATTGAAGCATTTAACTAGCATCGTCCCAGGGTTCCTCATTCTGGATTCAAATCCTTCTGCAGATGTTGAGAAGAACTTACAAGTTCCCTAGACCACACAGCAACCTGTTCTCTCATCCCTCTTTTTCTCCAATCTTGTTTTTCTCTCCTACCTGGAGTTTCTGAAGTGGTAAATGCCTCTTTGGTCGCCTCTTTGCACACCCCACCGGCCACACCATCGGTCTGCCCAGCCCCTGTTCTCATGCTTTGTCCAGCTGAGCTTTAAATGTCCATGGTGGACACTGGGTTTTCAGGAGGAGGTGAATGTAAAGTGCAGCAGGGAATAGATTTTGCAATTGCTCACGCAGCAGCCATCAAAAACTCGACAGCTTCACAGGCAGTGTTTTATAGGGAGCTCTTCTCCTGGAGCTGAGCTGCAGCTCTAAGTGTGTTACCTTTTCCATCCTGAAGCCCCCCTTCGACCTGCCAGCAGGACCTGACATCCATGCCCAAGTGCTCAGCCCAGCTGCAATTGCTGAAATGGAGTAAAGCCCCAAGGTGCTCTTGCCCAGCACTGCAGAGGTGCCATATGGACCATGGGTTACCCTTGTTTTCTGTAGCAACGTGTTGATGTGGCTCTGCAGGGCCTGGAGTGCTGTTTGGAGGGCAGAGAGGGCAGCCCAGGCTGAGCAGGGCTGTGAGATGGCAGTGCCTTGGCCAAGGCTCGAGGGCAGTGGAAGGGGAAAGAGCATCATCTGTGGTCCCCTGGCCAGGGTCGGGGGACAAGGGGATGTGACAGGCCACTGGAGGTGACCCAGGAGGAGCTGCAGGCAGGTGGCACAGGCAGCAGCAGTGAACTGCACTGCTGGTGGGGACCCTGCAAGGTTTGTTATTTCGGCAAGAGAAGCTCAAATAGTCCTGGCTGAAAGAGCCATGAGCAAAGGCCTCTTTGTATCCACGTATCCAGGATTTCAGTCTGCATGGAGACTTACAACGCTGTAAATAACACTGTGTATCACAAAAGTATATGAGTGCTTTAATTAAAGCCTCACAGTTGTACCAGGAGAGGGTAACTAGACATGTAAACCACTAGTAGTGAAACCAAGGGATTCAGAGGGCAGGGTTTGGACTCCCATTTTTGCTCTAATTGGTGTATGGCATTGCCATTTCTGTTCCTCACCACTGAAAACAGTCATTGTGCAGCTCTGTACCCAAGCACTAAGACCAGAATGGCATAAATCTATATTCAGGTTTCTTACTATAGTAGGTGTGTTCTGTTAATGAGCTCTGGCATTCTGTGGTCAAGGAGACCAATGCTTCCTTCCATTGAGGAGTCACAGGTGCTACTTCAGGTGACCCTCCAGGATCACTGGTTCTGTCCCCAGTGGGATCAGCAAGGGGTTTTCTTTCTCAAAAGAGCAAGGGTTGAGTCTGTCTTCAAGACTTACAGAGCCTTTGTGCATGAATTTACCCAGGGAGCATCTTGATGGCATCCAAGCAGTACATCGCGTGGCGCATTTTGCTCTTGAAGGTGCAGCAGAAGTCATTAGTACCCATAGTAATTATTGTCATTGCTGTTGCTTTATTACAGCAATATAATGAAGTGTGAGTGGAGATAGCTCCAGGTTAAACTCAATTTCCTCTGCAGGAACAGAAACGTTGACAAACTAATGAAGGGAACCAACGGTGCCTTGTGCTCAAGCTGGCTCCATGTCAGCCACCACGGCAGGTGCTGTTCTGCTGCATCCAGTTTTAAGGAGGGGGAATCACAGAATCACACAGAATCACAGAATCCTAGGGGTTGGAAGGGACCTCGAAAGCTCATCCAGTCCAACCCCCCTGCCAGAGCAGGGTCATCCAGAGTCCATCACACAGGAACGCATCCAGGCGGGGTTTGAATGTCTCCAGCCAAGGAGACTCCACAGCCTCTCTGGGCAGCCTGGTCCAGTGCTCTGGCACTCTCACAGGAAAGAAGTTCTTCTTGATATTCACATGGAACCTCCTGTGCTCCAGTTTGCATCCATTGCCCCTTGTCCTATCATTGGTCATCACTGTAAAAAGCTTGGCTCCATCGTCCTGACCTTCACCCTTTACAGATTTGTAACCATGGATGAGGTCACCCCTCAGTCTCCTTTTCTCCAAGCTAAAGAGACCCAGCTCCCTCAGCCTCTCCTCATAAGGGAGATGTTCCACTCCCTGATCCTGATAAACACATAGAACTAGGATTTTACCAAACAGGGATTTTCATTTGCTTGCTTTTAACTAAAGCTGCCTGCTTTCTGCCACATGGATGTGCTTCCTGTCCCAGCTTTCTGGTCAGCTGGAAGGAGTATTTCCCGGGGGAGATGCCCGTGTTGGAAGGGCAGTGGGGTAAGGCAGTGATCAGGACGTGGGAATTGTATCACAACCACTTCACCTGGTTGTGTGTTGATGCTTGTCTCTGGTAGTTGCTGAGTAAAGTGATGTGAATGCTTACTCAAAACCACAACAAATTAGGTGAGTGAGACTTGATTAGCGCTATGGGATAAAGATTTAGGACTCTGCAGCATGACTGCTTTCTGTGGGTAAGCTGTTGTCTACAGTGCTCATTGCTCTGTATAGGAAGAGAGCCTGTGCAAAGAGGGTTTTGGTGATGTGTGTGTTAGCAGAAGCCACTGCATTTCCTTGTGCCCGTGGTGTGAAATGCCAGGTGGCAGGCAGTTGGAGAGGAGAAACGTAAAAGCTGTGGAAAAAAGAGCCAGTGGCTTTGATGCTGCCTCGTCGGTTCAGCCGAGCACCATTACAGCAATGTACTTATCCTGGCACTTCTCCCTCTGTGACGGCATCAGCATATTCACTGAAGATGTGGCCATGAATTTTTCAGTGCCAGCAAAGAGCTGGAAGTCTGAGACGTCGAATAGGTAATGAGAGCTGCTGTCCTGTGTGGGAGATGCAGGGGGGAAGGTTGGGGCAGATGCTCAGCCCGTTGGCTCTCCTGGTGGAGCTGGGAATGGTGGCACTGGTAGGTCCTTAGCCTGCATCCTCTGTGTGCCTTCAGTGGGGCCAGCTGGGGGATCACAGAATCACAGAATTCTAGGGGTTGGAAGGGACCTCGAAGGATCATCCAGTCCACCCCCCCTGCCAGAGCAGGGTCACCTAGAGTCCATCACACAGGAACGCATCCAGGCGGGGTTTGAATGTCTCCAGCCAAGGAGACTCCACAACCTCTCTGGGCAGCCTGGTCCAGTGCTCCGTCACTCGCACAGTGAAAAAGTTCTTCCTGATATTCCCATGGAACCTCCTGTGCTCCAGTTTGCCTCCATTGCCCCTTGTCCTATCATTGGACGTCACTGACAAAAGCTTGGCTCCATCGTCCTGCCCCTCACCCTTTACATATTTGTAACCATGGATGAGGTCCCCCCTCAGTCTCCTTTTCTCCAAGCTAAAGAGACCCAGCTCCCTCAGCCTTTCCTCATAAGGGAGATGTTCCACTCCCTGTGCCACACCATTGGCAAGATGTGTTGAGGAGAGCATTCATTACCTTTTGAGTAGGCACAGATACACCAGGCACTACTGGATCAGCAATATTGTTGTGTGGGATTGTTATTTAAAATAGCATTTCATCTGGAAGCTATGACCACCTCTTCGACTGGAAATCAGCTGGGTTTGTTATTGTGCCTATATTTAAATTGTGCTTTCCTCTCAATCTCTTCAGTCTGCATCTCGCATTAAAAATCCACTTAATTTTATGACCAGAAGATGCCCTGGCTGCTCCTCCAGTAGCAACTGCTTCGCCACCAAATACGCCACAGCCATTAAATCAACCCCTGTGGTGACCTGCATATCTTTAAGCATTTAAATGAGTTCTACAAATTAGGCTTTTAGGATTAGTCATTGTAGATTTGCAGCATCATTGGTGTGTTGCCAAGGACCCCGGTTTTGTCACCATGACTACCACAGGGTTACCGAAAAAAACACAAACTGCAGGAAAGTTTATTAAACAGCAAATTCGCGTGCCAGAACGTGAGGGGGTGAGTGGTGAGGACGTGCCCACCGTGGCCAGGGGAGCTCCTGGTTGCTGATACCTGACACAGCTCGGAGCTGAGCCTCCAGACGAGAGAAGGTGCTGTTCCTGCCCAGGGGAGATCACCATCGTATGTATTTCTTGTGCCATCACTCGTGTCTGTTCAATAAATAGTGTGTTTGGAGAAGGTGGGGAGGCATTGGGAGCATGTGCTTAGTCCATGAAATGCTCTAATCCTGCAGGGATTGTCCTTTCTCAGGAAAGGCTGTGCCCACCGTGGGGTGTGAAGCTGCAGGAGGCAGGACCCTGCGATGAAGCATTTGTAATGGTAGAACCCCCTGGTGCTGTCTTGTGAGGTCAATGGGCATGAACTGTCAGGTTTGGGGGATTTTTTTTTAAACCTGAGCACTGAAAAACAGGATGCTGTTGTTTGTCTCCAGCAGGGAATATACAAACCAACTCTTCTCTGCTGTTGTTTCTTTAAATATATGCCTGCCTTGTGCAAGAGAAGCTCCTGGCCCCTGTATTTGTCTTCTTTTCTAGGCCTTCTGACATGTGGGAATTAGGGCTTTAGAAATAGGACCCCTGGAAACTCCTAAGTGCCATCCCTTCAAGAGTTGTGCTCTTCTGTCATTTGAAATCCCAGCCCCACAGCTCTTCCCTGCCTGCCTCCTCCCTGTGTCTTCCCCTAGGACATCTTAACATGTAGACACACGAGTTTGCTTGGGAACTCATGAAGAGAACATGTGCATTTGGTGTCCTGGCATGTTTGTCCCCACAGTGTTGACGTACATGGCTCTTTCTCATGTAGTCATCTCCTGTTCCTCAGCCTCATCTGTTTCACAGGGGCTCAGGACCAAAGTTGTCCTCCTGGCTGAACCTCCTGCCCTCTCTGGCACATGTCCTGGACTCTCTTACCGAGTCCTTCAACAAGACAGTGCCAGAAAACATCAGAGGATGTTCGCTGGCACCTAATGGAAGTAGGGTCTGAGTTATGAAATGTCTTTTATGGTCCTTGGAGGGAAAAGGATAGCTAGGGAATGGTTCTTAGCACCCCATCAGCTCTGCGGGCACTTTCTCCTGCCCTGGGCCGTGCTGCTAAACCAGCTGCCCAGCAGCATGGGCAGGAGCAGAGCCTGTTCTCAGAGGGTGTTTGTCCTCCTGCATGAACCTGCCTTTCCCACCTCACCCCATGCCTTTCCACCTCACCCCATCCCTTTCCACCTCACCCCATCCTTTCCCACCTCACCCCATCCCTTTCCACCTCACCCCATCCCTTTCCACCTCACCCCATCCCTTCCCTCTCCCCAGGACCTTCTCACAGGTCTCGTGGCCATGTGTCTCTGCAAGCTTGGCTGCCCTGTCTGGACGTGGGATGCTCCCTGGGCTATTCTGCCAGCTCACCATCGCGGTGTGGAGGCCCGAGTGGGATTTTTGTTTTTGAAAGAGATTCTTTGAATTCAAAACACAGCAAATTCCTGGTGGAGGCAGCTGATGGATCATGCTCTGCAAGGGCTTCATGCCTGGGACTTGCTCTTCTGTGGTCCTTCCCTGACCTTCCAGCAACAGTGCCAAAAACCTCTGTCGTGGGTTACAGATCAAAAAATACATAAATAGAATGAACCAACATGCTGGGGTCAAAAAGGGGACAAGTGCTCCTCATGCCAGCTCGCATGTGTGGCCTGAAGACAAATTGCCTGTCCTACAAGGCTGCTGCTCACTGAAAATGGGGCTGCTCAGGAGGGGGGAGCACTGCTGTGTGTGCAGAAGCTGGCATACTTATGTGAGATATATATGTAGGGGAATGTATATAGATGCACACAAGGCCATTCTATGTTTACGTGCTAGCAGGCTACCACAGCCCAACTGCTTCCTCAGTTTGGAGGTTTCCCACTTAAACCATTCTGGTTTGCCTGATATGTTTTGTTTTTACCTCTAATTTCCCACAAATGAGCGGTCAGGGAGTTCTCCTAAAGGTTTCCTGCCCCTGAACGAAACTGCTTTTGCAGGGGATTTTCACTTAGGCAGTAAAGTGCTTGTTAGAGGTCTGTGTGGGTGACTAAATGCTATTTGCTTTCCAGTGTCAGTCCTGTTCCGTGTTTGTATTTGTCTTGAATGTTCTGGAGAAATAGAGGAAAAAAAATACATTTGAGCTTCAGAGCCATCTCGGCGTTCAGTGAATTTTGTGCCTATTTCTTCCAGGGCTGGCTGCATTCATCTCATGGTTAAGGGAGTGGAAATAAAGAAGAAAAATCCTGAGCTATCAAAATCCTGAGCTATCGTAATCCTGTTTGGGTGAACTGGCTGCCTCCAAAATGCACATCCTGGTGTGGCAAGCATCTCATTTTTAATTACTGCTAATGCTGCTGTTTCGATGGCACTTAGCGTTGGATTACCCAAAAGCCTGACTGCCTCAGGAGCACCAACATGCTCCGTGAGAAAGTGAGATGCACACAGATGCAAAGAATGAGTCTCTGCTTGGCTGGTTTCAACCAACTTTGCTGGAGGCAGAGGGAAAGCTCTCAAAGATCTCAGATTCCTGCAGTTATTGTGCAATGGGGTGAGTGGGAAACGGGAGAGGTGTTGTGTCCCTGTGCACCCTTTCCTGCTCCAGGGCAAGGTCCCATATTGCACATCAAGGGGACCAGGCTTCCTTGCATGCATTGCTCCCATTGCATCCTGGTCTAGGCAGCAGATGCCAAGAAGGGGGAGCCAGTGGTGGGCGAGCAGCTATTCCTGTCTCATCCCATCGGTGTGAGCCCCTCCTGGAGCCTGTCTTCTTCTTCTCAACTGGTTGATCTCTTTTTTTGCCACTGACAATCACCATAATAATAACAGAACCAACTGCTGAGGAAGAGTTGAGAATGCCATAGGATCTCTCCTAATGTACAACGTTGGACCTGGTCCCTTGGGCAGGAATGGCTGGGAGATTTTGGGTGCTCCCTTGCAGTAGAATGTTGTAATCTCTCAGTGTGTACTCTTGAACTGTCTTGTTCTTTGTCCATCAGGGTAATAATTACCCAGACCATTTTACATTCCAAAAGCTTTGCAGCTGTTAATCACTCATCAGCATTCCTGAAAGGACAAGGCTTGTATCCTTGTTGTATAAATAAGGGATGGGAGGTGAAGAAGGTAGGAACAGAACTTCATAGGAGGTGTCTGCTGCTCTGGGGTGGCTCTGCTTTGGAGGGTTGATTTGCAGCCTGGTGCTGCAGGGCTCCGTGTGTCCCAGGGTGGGGAAAGGCTTTTGAAAAATCACCCCTAAATTAGAATGTTGATTCAAGGGTTAGGATTTAGATCAGCTTTCCTTTGCTGCGAGGCTTGTTTTTCTGGAGAGCACTGCAGGGAGCCAGGAGTTGAGTTCCCAGCGAAGCCATCACGGCAGCAGGACAGGTTTGCAGCCTTCCTGCATCATTTTCACAGAGCTAAAGTGTTCCCAGCAACCTGGAATGTGGAGAGGGCTCTGGTTTTGCCAAACACCAACTGACCATGCAGAGACGAGTGAAAACCCTGCTGCCCTAGCATGCTTTGCTTGCACTCAACCCTTACCTGCTGGCCATTCCTATTCCTGGTTTCTGGCCTGTCTTCCCGCATCTCTCTCTATCCTTGTGAAAGAAGTGCTGTGATCAAATGTTAATGCTCAGCAAGATCTAGCTGTGAGCAGCAGCACTCGCATCCTGCTGTTGAATTTTCCATGTCATGGGCTACAGCCATGGGTGGTTGGGTTGGGCTGGCTGTCCTGCCACAGCTCCTGCCTGGGCCATGGGGGACTGTGCCACTCATCACTGCCTCCCTCCCTCCCTCCCAGTGCTAAAGACGTGGTGTGCCCTGTCTCTAATACTCCTTATCAGGGCCCAGCTTTGTTTACTTGCATAATTCCCTCAGTGCCTTATCAGATTAGCATGATTTCAAAGTGTTAAGAGCATCAGCGCCTGAAAGAGTTTTGCACTCTGCTTGCCTTGGCCTCCCCGCGCTCAGATGAGATGCAAACATATTCATGATTATAGGAGACCGTTTGGGCAGAGGTGCTTTGCTTTTCATCCTAGATTAATAATGAAAGCGTGGAGACCTGTTAGAAAGGAACAAGGCTTTCTCATGTAGTTGCTTTAATCTTTGTTATGCCTTTGGTGTCTGGCTTTTTTGTGAGTTGGTGCTCAGGAATGCCCCAAGTCCCAAAGCAAAGGCCACGTGCGCTTCCCTGGATCACTGGGAGAGGGGATGATTCCTGCTGGGGAACAAGGCTCATCTGAGCAAATGTCTTGTTTCTCCTGGGTGAGTTTGGAGATTTGAGTTGTTCAAAGAAGAGCCATGAAAGAGGTTAACTGGAGCCAGCCACAGTCTTCTTCCCCAACAGCAACAGTACAGCATGTTACGTGTATTATTAGGAAATAATGAGATTTGTCTGGTTCCTAATAGTAGCAAGAATAATTAGACCAATATCTTCATAAGATCTGGAATGACAAAGGTTTTTGGTGTGTGTGCTGCCGAGGAGCATGGTTGGAGAGGGCCACCCAGCCCCTGCGAGGATGCTCTCTGCTCTCAAAGCCCCTGGTCCTGAGCCTTGCCATGCAGCCCTGGCCAAGCTGATACCTGCTCCATGCCTTTGCCTTGGGGCCAGTTTGCACCTTGTGCCCATCCATAGAATCATAGAATCATTATGGTTGGAAGGGACCTCCAGGGTCATCAAGTTCCAACCTTTATCCCATCGTATTCCTAATCATTAGACCATCAGACCATGGCCTCAAGTGCCTCATCAACCCCTTTTTTGAACACCCCCAGGGACGGTGACTCCACCACCTCCCTGGGCAGCCCATTCCAGTGCCCAACCACCCTCTCAGTAAAGAACTTCTTCCTAATCTCCAACCTAAACTTCCCCTGATGGAACTTGAGGCCATTTCCTCTCATCCTGTCATCAGCAATTGGGGAGAAGAGACCAACACCAGCCTCACTACAACCTCCTCCATGTACCTAGCACAGCTAGGATCTGTTTACAGAGTAGTTTCAGCTTGCTTGGAGTGCTGGGTACAGCAGAAAATAGGCTTGTGATAGAGCTGGGCTGATATCTTTAGTCCCAGCTGGAAAAAATTTGCTCTGCTTTCCACATTCACGCTGTGTACCCATTCCCAGGATGCAGTGTCAGCAGCCCCTCCAGCTCCCTCCTGTCCCCCTTTTGCCTGGTTGCAAAAGCACCCAGCAGCCACGTTCATACAGCTCATCCGGAGCAGGGGTTGATTTTTCTATCCAAAAGATCTATTGTTGTTCCTGCTTGCTCTCACCCTTCCTTCACCAGCCTCCCCTAGAATTCCCACCCCTCGCCTTGGTGGATAATTTCAAGGTGCTAATTGCCCTAGGCAGCAGCTGATCCATTGATCTGGAACACAAACAGTCTCGAGGTAATTTTCTGTCTGAGCCAGTCTGGGGCTTACACAAGTGCTGGTGTTTGTTTCCTTGTTTTTAATTTCCTGCAAAGAAAAGCTTTTGTGTGGCTCTTGACAAGATGCCTCTCCTCATGCCGGCGGCTCCTCCGATGGGCCATGGGGATCTTGAGGAAAACTGACACTGACAATACCCAATTCCATGTAATTGGGGTGTGGTGGGGGCTGGAAGTCCTGCTCAGGCGTGTCCCTCTATCAGAACTCTGAGTAGGTTCCTTGAGTTTTCAGGTAGCTTCTCTTGCCCATCTTTAGTCCTGCATTTGGGACAAACTGGGGGAAAACTCAGATTCTTTGTCCCGTTAGAATCCCAGAATCCTAGGGGTTGGAAGGGACCTCGAAAGCTCATCCAGTGCAACCCCCCCGCCAGAGCAGGGTCACCCAGAGTCCATCACACAGGAACGCATCCAGGCGGGGTTTGAATGTCTCCAGCCAAGGAGACTCCACAACCTCTCTGGGCAGCCTGGTCCAGTGCTCTGGCACTCGCACAGGAAAGAAGTTCTTCCTGATATTCACATGGAACCTCCTATGCTCCAGTTTGCATCCATTGCCCCTTGTCCTATCATTGGTCAGCACTGCAAAAAGCTTGGCTCCATCCTCCTGACCCTCACCCTTGGGGTTGCTCATCTCTGAGCATTCAGACATCTCACAGCTGACCACAAAAAACCAGTCACCACTGGGGAGTGCAGCACACGTCCTGCAGAGCAAAGGGTTAATTTTCCTATGGCTCTTGCTTCCAGCAGCCTCAGCAGCAGCGCAGCCTTCGCGGGGTCTGATCCGCCGGGGGTGTGCAGATGAGGTAATGTTGCAACTCCCGGTGTGCTGGGAGTAGGAGGCTGTGCAAAAATAAACTCATCTGCATTCATTTCTCTCCCCAGCTTGCATGTGCAGGTTTGGCTTACCTGGAGGATTGCTCTTGTCTCTTTTCAATAAAATCAGGGGTTGTTTTTGCTAAGCAGGGAGGAGGGTAAGGCTGGTGTGGCAGCTCCGGCTGGGGGGTAAAAGGGACTCCAGAGCTGGGTGCTGGTGGGGTTGGGTGCAGTGAGGACACCCCTCTGGGACATAGTGTCGGTCAGTAAAGCACAGAAGGAGCTTTACATCCCATTTCTGGGGGCTGTCTCCGGGTGGTGTGTGTGCAGAAGTGACATGAGTAGCAGCTCTCCACTCCTGAACCACAAGAAGTGGAATGGAACATAACACCTATCTATCCAGAAGAGTGGCCCCTGCTTTCCGGGGTCAGAGAAGGTGCCCATGGCTCAGATCCCTTGTGATGAAATGCTGTAGCCCAGCTGGGTGAGAGGTGGAGGAGGACTCTAAGCTGGCCTGTAACTGGGTGGGAGTGGGGGAGATGTTCACACCACTGGCAGGTGAATCCTGTCCCTCTGGCAGGAGGGGATGGTTTGCTCTTGGCCAGTGCCTCACACCATGCCTTTGGAGGGACGCTGGCTTGAGCATGCTAAGCCATAGCTTGAAGGACTTCATGTGTAGGAGAGGCAGCATTTCCTGAGCTGCTGTTTGAGCAGCATCTGCCTGAGTGAGCGTGTGCACCCTCACCCCCCTGTACTTGGCTTGAAACGGTGAAGGTTGATGACACCTCAGGAATAGTTCAGCACCTCCCAGCCAAGGGAAACTTTTCCCAGTTCAAACAAAGTACTGAAATATCTCCTCTGTCTGTCCACAAGTTCAGAGGTAAAGTAGGAAAGAAGGAAATATCTCACAAACTGGCAACTGAGCTGCTGTGAATCCTTTCCCCAGCACCATCCTGTGTCTCCTGCATGCCTGACACTGGCAGGAGATGGGGACAGAGCTGAGCTCAGCTGAGCTGTGTGACTGGCAGCCAGGAAGGGTCCCTGATTTTTATGTTGGGCTCAGATGACAAGTGGCAAACAGGTATCATCCTCGTGACGGTGGGTTGGGCAGCCAGCACTCCCAGGTTCCTCTCTGGTTGGCCTGCAGACACGCCGATGACTTCACAGTGCCCTAAAGGTCCCTTTTAAACTGATGTAATTGTTTGGGCGGTGCTTTGGATCCATTCTGGTGTCTCAGAGTGAGATGGGAACACCCAAAAAACGGACCTGTGTGATCATCTGTCATTGGGAACACAAGTGCCTCCGGTGTGACTCAGCAGTGTGCATCCAGAACATCTCCAGGAAAGATGTTTTCTACTCCACACCTTTTAACTGGAACAAGGGGAGGGGAGCATTTAGAAAAACAACTTCAGAAGTTGGAGGGGTTGGCAATTTTATGTGAAGGTACTTGGCCTTGCTGTGTATCAGAGACACACTCGAATGTTTAAAATGGCCTTTCTCATTTATTTCACTGCCTCAGCTGTGTCTCTGGCTCTGGACATGACTTAGGATGCATGTGAGGCTCTCACCAGGCTTTACATCTTGTTACAGGCTCATGCTGAGGACTGCACTCAGTCTGGGGGCTTCCAGGAGGCCAGGGAAAAATGGTCATGGCAGCAAAATCCCTGCAAAGCCCAGTCCATGCACTCATCAGCTCCTAAATACTGAGCCAGGGAAGGGAGAGGGTTGGGTGTGAGTCTTCAGAGGTTTGTGCTGGGTGCCTCTGGTGAAGCAGCTTGGGCTGGGAGATGTGCAGCAGAACATGTCACTGCTTGGGTGTATCAGTGCTTGGTGTGGGAGAAGCAGACTCCAGGCAGTGTTTCTGGCCTCTACCTGCAGTGCAGCACTTAGCAGCTGTTGAGTTCAGGTCTCCGTTGGGTAGTCACAGGGGTGCCAACTCTTTGCTTGAAGATGGGGAAGATGAGATTGGGAGGAACATTTGCTGATTTTAAAGGAAATCTATTGTGTTTCACATGGCTGAAGATCTCCCTCCTGCAAGGGCAACTTGCATTGCAAACATTCTTTTCCCCCTGGGAAATCCTGGCCTTTCATTAATGCAAGGGGATCCAGCTGCTCTCCAGATGCAGACCAAAGGAGTCACTTGTTTTGGTTGTAGGTTGGAGCCTAATGGAGGGAGAAAAAAGCAACTGCTTGGATTTCTGCAGCTGTTTTTCCTGCTTCAGACTGAAAGAGGAGGCATGGAGACCCCTCACCTTCATGGCATGGGGATGGCTCCGAGTGCTACGGGCGCAGGTGGCTTTGGGAAAACCATGTGAAATGGAAATACCTGGAGACAAATAAAGGGGAGCTGCTCCCTAAAAGTGCACCAGGACGGGTGGCCAGGTCACAGCTCCTGAGCTTATTTTTGTTACTTTTACTGTTAACACCCAGGAACCACAATGCTCTGTGCTGCCAATATCTCACATGTTTGTTGCAAGAGAGAAGGACTTTAGTGACCAAATACTTAATGTGGAGAGGAAGCACAGCTGAGGGAGAGGATGAGATGTGCTCATAGCAGCAGAGTAAGGCAGGTAAGCCAGGTCTGCTGGGGCCAGACCACAGGGATGGACTCAGCATCCCTGCGTGTGGTCTGTCTCTGTCAGGGACCAGGCACCAGTGAAACAGCTCACAGCTCTACTTACTCCTAAACCAGCAGCCAGTTGGGCAAGGAATATAAAAAAATCTGGAAGAAAGAGAGATGCTGTTGCTGCAGCCAGAAGAGTCTTCATCTTGAGAACTACCTGCTCCAGGAAACTCCAGTGCTAAAATGCTGTGGGAAGTCAGCAACCGGTTTCATGTTTTCCAACATGCAGTTGATGTATACCCTGATTCCCCCCTATTTAAAAGAGAAATGAGCAGTGGGAATAAGAAGAAACATATTTCACTTTATTTTCTGAATATTGATGAAAGTTAGCATTGTGTAGGCTCCCCAGCATCTCAGGATGTATTTTCAGTTACAGAAACCTTCCTATCCGCAGCACACTGTATTCATCTTTTAAATACCATTGCTCCTTTCTTCCATAAAAAACTTCCATGAGTTTGTGCAAATATTTCCTTGCTGTTCAGTGGGGATTTGGATAGTCACCAAATCCAGGAGCACGGCTGCACAAGGGAGCTGTGTTCTGCTGAAGGGACTCCCTGCCATAGGCAGCTCCTGCTTTAACTCGGTGCAGACACCTTGTCCATGGGCCTGGGGTGCTGCAGGGAGGAAGGGACCCAATCTCTAACTTGGAAGGGCACCTGTCAACATCTAGATCTCTTAGGTCAAAACCAGCAAGGCAGAGTGCAGTGGAAGAGCTTTGCTTCACCACCGTGGCGATCAACTCTTTAATTGTGGCTCTGCTTTGTAGATCATAGAATAGAATCACAGAATCATCGAGGTTGGAGGAGACCTCCAAGATCACAGAATCACAGAATCCTGGGGGTTGGAAGGGACCTCGAAAGATCATCCAGGCCAACCCCCCTGCCAGAGCAGGGTCACCTAGAGTCCATCACACAGGAACGCATCCAGGCGGGGTTTGAATGTCTCCAGCCAAGGAGACTCCACAGCCTCTCTGGGCAGCCTGGTCCAGTGCTCTGGCACTCTCACAGTGAAAAAGTTTCTCCTTATATTCACATGGAACCTCCTATGCTCCAGTTTGCATCCATTGCCCCTTGTCGTATCATTGGACGTCACTGTAAAAAGCTTGGCTTCATCGTCCTGCCCCTCACCCTTTCCATATTTGTAACCATGGATGAGGTCACCCCTCAGTCTCCTTTTCTCCAAGCTAAAGAGCCCCAGAGATCCAGCTAAAGATCACCCAGTCCAACCCCCACCTCCATCCCCACTCACCCACATCACCCAGCACCACATCCAGATGCCTCTTGAACACCTCCAGGGACGGTGACTCCACCACCCCCCTGGGCAACCCATTCCCACACCCAATCCCCCTCCCGGGGAAGGAATTGTTCCTGATGTCCAATGTGAATCTCCACTGCTGAAATTTAAGGCCGTTGAGATCTGTACACCGAGCACGTGGCAGAAGTGTAGCCCATGCTGCCAGAGGCCTGGGGTGTGCAGACACTGCAAGAAAGGAGCAAAACGTTAAACTCACCCTTGCAGCCACTGGTGTTCCAGTGACCAGAACCAACTGGGGAGCCAGCAGAAGCCCCGTGGAGCTGATACCCTCAGCAGAGGCACATCTCCTGAAAGTTTTCTGTTCCCTATCTGCAGTGCCGTGGTTATCTTTGAATTACAGAATTTAGAAGCTCTTGGCTGTGCTGTCTCTTTTAACCAGGGCAGCAGATGCCCTTGCAGATATAATTGGTCCCTTCGTTATGCTGGGGGGACGTGGGCTCACAGCTGGCTGTGTGGAGCTGGTGAGCACTGCTGGGCTATGGAGCACTCCAGTTCTGGCCTGGCCTGAACTGGGCAGCAGTGCTGGGGTGGCCCTGAGGTGTGCTCAGGTGCATGTGCATCGTGGGCTGGCCACTGTTTTGCTTCCAGAACACACAACGTGCCTGGACCAGAGACCCATGGGCTGCACAGGAATGGGGGCGTTTCTGAACAATGCACACTTCTCACCTCTGGTTCTTGAAGTCAGAGAAGGCAGCAGACAGTTTTAACCTGGCTCTTTGCATTCACAACAAGCTCCAGCAATGTTTATTTTAGGTGTTCCCTGGGAATGGGCTTTCCAGGTCCCTCTGCTTGCTTGTTTTCAGGCAGCAGAGGTATTCTGAACAGCTTAGGTTGGTAAAAGGCACTGGTTTGTCTCTTCAGTCCCAGTGATGTGCCAGGCATATTGGATTGCTGGAACCAGCCCAGATTTCTGTCTGCACCCTTAATTGGGAAACAGGGATGGGGATGAGCAGGGGACTCCAGAGGTGTAAATAGATCAGTCAGCCACACGGAGTCATCTCTGCTCTGTACAAATGCAGTTGAGGACGTGCTGAGCAGAAAGAATAATTTTAATTAGCCCATACTCCTTCCCCAGCTCTGGAACTGGTGTAAATACATTGCCACTTCTGCTGCTTGTAGCAGGCTAACTAGTGAACTTCCTAGGAAGGAGTCACCCCTTGGAATGGAATGGAATGGAATGGAATGGAATGGAATGGAATGGAACTGAATGGAACAGAACAGAACAGAACAGAACAGAATAGAATCATTATGGTTGGAAGGGACCTCCAGGGTCATCAAGCCCAACCTTTATCCCATCACATTCCTGACCATTAGACCATCAGACCATGGCCTCAAGTGCCTCATCAACCCCTTTTTTGAACACCCCCAGGGACGGTGACTCCACCACCTCCCTGGGCAGCCCATTCCAGTGCCCAACCACCCTCCCAGTAAAGAACTTCTTCCTAATATCCAACCTAAACTTCCCCTGATGGAACTTGAGGCCATTTCCTCTCGTCCTGTCATCAGCAATTGGGGAGAAGAGACCAACACCAGCCTCACTACAACCTCCTTTTAGGTATTTGTAGAGGGCAATAAGGTCTCCTCTCAGTCTCCTCTTCTCAGCACCTACTTCATCTTATTCCTCAAAATCTGCATAGGCTGTGTCCGTGTCCGCAGAGGTGAGGATCCCTCTGGCATCTGCTGAGGAGAGGGTGCAGTGTTCCCAGAGAGACAGAGAAGCAGCAGCATGCTGTCCTCCTCCATCACCCCGGGGCACAGACCTTGTGCCTGGGAGGTCTTTCCTAACTGTGCCCTAAATGATAAAGATGCACTGACTTCTCCATCTTTGAGCATGACATCTCCAGTGCTGCCAGAAAGGCTTTCCCACCACGTGCAGATACGGTGACAGATATTTAACAGTGGAGAAGCTGCTCAGTGCTGTGCCCTCCCACCCCTGCAAACCTTTCATAAAAACCTCCCCAGAGAGCTGCTCGATGGTGGTGCCTGCAGTAAGCTGTGTTGTACAGATCCGGCTGGTTAGAAAAAGTTCTTCTACTTTACATTCAAAGTTTCCAGCTGTTTTGAAAATTCAGAATGCTCACGTGCCCCTGCAGATTGTTTATGGGGCTGGTGAAGCTCTGGCTGAGCTGGCACAGTCTGTCTCCAACAGCTCCCGAGGTGGCTGGAAATCCTCAGCATCAAATCACTCCTTGTCTCTGGTTAGGGGCTGTTTCTCACTGTTTGAGGTCCCAGGTGACCTCAGTGCTCTTGGAAGGAGGTTTCTGAGTCCTACAGTCCTAAAATAGAGGTGGGATGAATGTGTTTATAATTTCTCTCCAGGAAAGGGCTTGGAGGATCCCTTGCTTGTGAATAATAACACAATAACAGCCTTGGAACCGGGGGTGAATGTGGAGTTCCCTGTGTATGGAATTGAAATCCAAGCTGATCATTAATTGGATGGAATTTGAATTGAATAGTCGGGAAAACAGGAGGAAAATGCACTGGGTATGTTCACACGTTCTGGTGTAAACACATAAACAGCCTCCTAGGTGTAGTTAATCCATAACTGAAGGAAAATTCTGTAACAGCAGGCAAGGACCGGTGTAAGATGAATTTCATGGGAGAAATGAAGGAAGATGGCTTCATTGCTTGAGGTGCCTTGGGAGCACTCCCAGGAGGTGTGGATCCAGGGAGAGCCAGGCCATACTGGGTGTCCAGAGCTCAGGCAGTGAGACTTTAACAGGCTCTGGGTGCTTGTTTGTCCTTAGAGTGCTTTCCTGCTTCCTCCCTTCTTGTTTTCTTTCCCTCTCTCTGTCTGTTTGGTCTCTCTGCTCAGTCTTTTATTGTCTTGATAGCAGAAAGTGAGAAACCTTTCCCTCTCAAACTTACCTTAATACCCCTGGAATAGCAGTAGCACCAACAGCTTCATCCCTTGATGATGAAGGAAAGATGCTCGGAGAGGCAAGAGCAAAACTTCCCAGTTCCTTCCATTCTCACCCTGTTTACAGGCATCTCAATATTTGCCAAACTCCCTGATTTTTGTGTTAATTGTGAAATGATTCAATTGTGAGGTGTGTCTGCTGTTTCTTGGGAGCAAAATTTAGGAGAAACGGGGTTTTTTGTACCCACTTTATAGATAGGAAACTGAGGCACAGAAACATTGAGGTTAAATATATGAACTGTCAAGCTGTCATTTCCTCACTGCAGAGTGTTTGAGTTGATGAACCTAACAATGTTCTTTTGACAGTTTTGTGAGTGGGATAATACCTAAATAGGAAAATGAGATGACAGGTTTCACAGCTTCCCTGTTGAGGGAGTTTGGAGCAAAATACCTCAGTTTTGCATGCTCTGCTAGGAGGGAATGTCACAAACTTGTGAGAGCTAGGAGAGAATGTCAGCACTGGTGAGAGCACACCTTGAGTGCTGCGTCCAGTTCTGGGCACTGCAGGATGGGAAGGACATTGAGG
>VZRW01007872.1:106409-123626 GCA_013398125.1 Aegotheles bennettii | reverse complement strand
GTTGGTCTCTTCTCCCCAATTGCTGAAGACAGGACGAGAGGAAATGGCCTCAAGTTCCATCAGGGGAAGTTTAGGTTGGATATCAGGAAGAAGTTCTTTACTGGGAGGGTGGTTGGGCACTGGAATGGGCTGCCCAGGGAGGTGGTGGAGTCACTGTCCCTGGGGGGGTTCAAAAAAGGGGTTGATGAGGCACTTGAGGCCATGGTCTGATGGTCTGATGGTTAGGAATATGATGGGATAAAGGTTGGACTTGATGACCCTGGAGGTCCCTTCCAACCATAATGATTCTATGATTCTAAACACAGAAGCATGCAGTTAGGGATGGCGAGGTGCCCCAGCTGTGGATCCAGCCCTGCAGAGGTGCGTGGGCATCCCATTAGGAGCAAATTTGGAATGCACAAAGAAGAGCAATAAAAGAGGCAAAAATTGGGGTTTGATGGTCCACTGTGATCCTGGAGAAACCTGCTGGCCCATTTCCTGGCAGGGCTTGGTATTTAATCAACATGTGGAGCTACCAGCGCTTTAAAAGTCCCTGATGTGCTGCTGGGTGAGATGTTTCACTGCCGGTTCCTGCCTCTGAGGCTGAGCCAGAGCCCATGCTGCAGGGCAGAGAGGTGATGCTGGAGGCGTTGCACTTCTTGTGTCCCAACTCAGGCTTGCAAGGATGTCTCCTGTGCCTGCCTCTGGCACCCGTCACCTCCAGTGTTGCCCTCTGGGGAGGGCTGCAGCTCACCAAACCATTAGCATAAATGGAAAAAATTGAAAAAGCTGCTTGGTTGTGAGCACGCTGACCTCTTCCCAGGACGAGCTGGAGCTTGTTGGCATGTGAGATGATTTCAGCTGAATCAGAGCTGTAGGATTTTCTTCCTAGTGCACAAAAGCATTAACTTTTTGGCCCTCATCACCATGTTTCCCAGCGCGAAGCCAGGCGCTGTACTTTCATCTCGCCCGTCTATTGTGCTTAGATAAGTCCCTTGGTGTGGGAGTGCTCTGTGACACTCAGATCAAACTGACACCGAGGACTTTCTGCCTGGCAGCCATCTCCCACCACGCTGCAAACTGCCTGTGGGGCTCGCTGGGAATTTGTGTAGCAGCAAGTGTCTTTGCTCCCAGTTATCAAGTGGGAAGCTGGCAGCTTATGTGTTTTGAGGTGAAAAGAAAGGGAGTTTGCATCCTCTGAAAGGTTAGGATTTGCATTGTAACATCCCCAAGATGCTTTTGCTGCCCTGGTTGGGTCCCCGTGGGAGAAGCACAGCGATGGATTGCTTTGTCTTTCCTTGCAGCAGAGCAAAGCAGGAAACGGGTCATCCTGCAGGAATAACCCTCATGCTTCCAGAGAAGTGAGGGCTGGGACACACAAAGCTGGGCATTGGACCAGCTTCGGAGCTCTGTCTGGGCTTTAGCACACTATAGAAACTGATAAATGACATCTTTACCCTGCTGTATCCCCTTTCACACGGTTTTCTGCAGGTGTAAGAAGTGAAGTGCTCCACTCCCTGGCAAGATCCTGAGCTCATGTGGCCGGTTCCCATGGTGCCCTCAAGGGTAAAAAAATTCCTAACAATTTTTCTGAGCAGACACGTCCATTTCAAACACGTGCACTTGATTTGATGTCAGGGGAACCACACCAGTGGGTGCTGGAAACGTGCCTTGGGCATCCCAGCTCCCCCCGGGTCCATTGACTCTTTGGCCATCACACGTTCTTCTGGGCAGCACCCGGTTGCAGCACCCAGGGGCCTCTCCAGCCCCTCCTCAGTGGCTGCGGGATAAAGCCAACGGAGAAGTCAGCAAGATGCCTGGGCTTTGGATCAGGCTTTATGACCTGAGATAATCCCTCTCTTCATTAAAAGATAGGATTTGAAATCTGCAGAGCAATGAAAAGCTTCTACTGGGCAGTGGAGAGAGAACCCTTTAATAAACATCAAAATCCTATTAAAAATATATATATACACATAAACTCTGCTGCCACATGGAGGCATTGGCAACAACTGTCCCAATTTATCATGAGTTTTGCAGTTGGCAGCGCTTTTATTTTTAATGCCTGGCCGTTGGAGTCCTGCTATTGCAGGAGCCTTTTTCTCTCTCTTTTTAATACAAGCAAGAGTCTAGCTGTCATTTTTGCAGGGGGAGACTGTAAAAGGTGAAATAAGTACAGTGTGAGGGATCTAAAGCCAGAGGGCTGGTCCGAAAATCCACAGTATTTTTAATTTTATTATTTTTTAACATTTGGAGTTAGCTGTGGCTGCAAATACAAGTCCTGTAATGATGAATTGGATGAGCAATTGGTTCATTCAGAGTACCAGAACAAATCAAGGAGTAGCACATCACTCTGGGTACTCTGCTGTAATGCAAAAATGTGTGTACTGGGTGAAGATGAGTGCTTTAGGAGATGATCCAACATAGCACAGCAGAGAAACAAACCAGCTGAGTACCTTCACTTCTCTCCAAGCACTACAATAAATCCATCATACAGCTGCAGTTTCACCTGAAACCTAAGAGTTGTTCTCAAGTGGGTATCTGTTCAGTTGGAATGAGGTCCACATAAAGCAGCTCCCGGGGTGTCCTGTTGGAGGAAGGGAACAGGTCTGTGGCTGGCAGTGCTGAGCAGTGTCAGTGTGGGTGGGTGAGGTGCAGTTCTGCTATGGGACTCTGTGTTTTCCAGCTATTCCCCCTTAACTGTAACCCTTTTATGAGAAATTTGAAACCATTTAAATTAGATACAGAAAGGGGGAAAAAAGGGTTCTGGTGGTGTTGCACTTTCTCTTGCACGTTTTCCAGAGCTCCTCCAAAGCAGAGTACACCAGGGTGCGTGGGGCTGAGGGATCCCCAGGGTGGGAAGGGGAGGCAGAAGAACATTGCTGCTTTCCCATGGACACACACTGTCGGCTGACTCCTTGGTCAGGGCTGGAAACCAGGAGATTGTCCTTCCCTGCTTTCTGTGGCCACCTTGGCTGCATGCACAGACCCATTAGGTTGGATATTAGGAAGAAGTTCTTCACTGAGAGGGTGGTTGGGCACTGGAATGGGCTGCCCAGGGAGGTGGTGGAGTCACCGTCCCTGGGGGTGTTCAAAAAACGGGTTGATGAGGCACTTGAGGCCATGGTCTGTTGGTCTAATGGCTAGGAATATGATGGGATAAAGGTTGGACTTGATGACCCTGGAGGTCCCTTCCAACCAGAATGATTCTATGATTCCATGAGCTGGAAGCTCATCATCTCGCCAGTATCCTCACCAGTGTTTCACAAGTGCCATGTGGAGCACCAGCTCCTGGTGCTTGCAGGGTTTTGTAGTGCCCCGGTGGCAGGAATTCAATCCTTCTTTGGGTTTTGGCCAATGTTTGTTGTCCTCACTGGAAATGGTATTGATTATTTTAGCTCAGGAGCCAATTATGGCCAATATGATACTCACCACCTCACACCCCAGGCTGATGTGTGCTACCGAGGCTGCTTTGCTACAGCTGTACCTGCCAAATGGGTCAGTGAGGCTCCAGGCAGACCTGTGGCCTTTTCAATCAGCCGTGGTGGGAGTAAGCAGTGTAACTCATGCCCTGAACCTTATCTGACACGTTCATTGGGTTTGGTTTGAGCAGGGCTTGCCGTTTGTTTAGTAGATACTAAAGGAGCTGTGTCCTGCACAGCATCTGTCTGTCTGCTGGGTGTCACTGCAGATTTCATGCAGTGAGGAGAACTTTGGATGAGGGAAACTGCTGTGACAACAGAGAGCAGTACCATGGGCTGCTGGAGCACACCAGCAGTTGGTACTTGGTGTTGCACTGCCAGGCAAAATCATACTCGAGATGGGTGCTGAGCTTGGGCTGTCGGCATGGTCACATCTTGGTGGTGGGTTCCATGCCAGCTGCCAGGGATGAAGTGACAGCTGGAGCCTGTGACCCTCTGCTGCTCACTAGTGATGGTTGTGATGATGGGCACCAAATGATGGCTATGGAGCCTGCAGGCAGCTGAACTGCTGACCCTGGGTGCCTGTTCCTGGCAGCAGGTCTGCAAAGTGTTAGACAGCAAAACAGTTGAAAGGCTTCACACGGATGGAAATTCAGAACAAAGACCCTGATTGTAATAAACAAAGGCCAAAGCTCTGACCTCTTAGAGGTCCTTCTCAGCCAGGGGTGAGATGTCCCCTGTGATCAGAAATAGGAGTGACCTGCACCCTGATGAACTGGTTGCAAGAGGATCTTGAGAGCCCAGCAGAGCGAGGCCAGAGGAAGCTGCGGTGCTGAAGCTGAGGGACATCAGGAGCTCTGCTCTCCTGGGGGCAAGCGGTGGAGATGGTGGGTTTGCTGAGCTGGTGCTGAAACATGGGCAAGTCCTCATTTTGCTCTTTATTTATTGCCTTATTTTGGCTCACTGAGTGCGTTAATGTTAACGTCTGGTGTTTTCAGCTCTCCTTGGGTTTACTGCATTTAACAGCTTCCTGGGCAAAGCACCTTCCCACGTGGCTTATTCGATGCTATTGAGCCTCTAGCCTGGGTTTGTTTCATTAAAATTTGGGCTGTACTTTTCCATCTGGCTGCCTGGTGGAAACGTGTCCAAAATTGGTATTTCAGTCACTTTCTATGTATTTTTTTGCAAAGTTAATTGAATTATGAGAGGCGGGTTACTTTAGCAAAGGCAATGGCCCCTGTCACACTTTGTAAGGGCTGTTCAACACCTAAAACCAAGCATGATCAACACTTCCCAGCAATTAAAAATGCAACCAGCAAATCACCCTTCCTGCCCCTTGAGGAAGAGGTTGATGAGGTCTTCTTGGGGCAGCTCCTCCAGCACCGCTGCTGCCAGAGCGAAATGTGATAATTCCTCCGAAATCCTGCATTTCCACCCCATCCCTGACCTGCAATAGGATTGCAACTGGTATTTAATGAACTGCAGCCAGGCTCATGTCACCCGTACAAAGCAGGAATATCATCTGCTCTCTTTATGGAGGGGCAAATGAGTTGTGATCTCTTCTGGTAACGAGTCATTAGTGGACATGGCCACATCGGAGCAGACGGAGCTGCCTGGGCATCCTGCACAGCTGGAGCAGGTCCTGGGGCAGCCGTGCTGCCAGAGGCTGTTGGGGATGAGTTTGCAGAGAGGAAAGGTGTCACTTGACCTTTCTGTGATTTAGTTGCCTGGCTGCTTTAATGGCTTTGGGATGCAGGAGGTGGAAGTGTAAATAGCGCTGAGGTGCAGGTGGCCTCGCCTGCGCCTGCCCGCTCCCTGCTGCCAGGGAGCAAATAGATGGCCAGAGAAGGAACACAGCTTGTATTATTCTTTCTTTTATTTATCTCACAGGCAAGGAGCAGAGGTGTGAATAAAAGAAAAAAGATGTCAGCTGTTTATTAGATCAGCAGCAGTTGTTTTGAGCCCTAGCTTCTCCATGCCAGCTGATGTAGTAAGCCTTATTTTGGGGGTGCTTTTCTGATGCAAAGGGCTGGCTGATTAGAAAATGGTATTTTGCTGCAATAATTTTCTGCAAGCAACTTGCACTGGTCTCTCTGAGGTAACACACTCTTGATTAATGCACAAACTTACCCACCCTCCCTGGTGTCTAGTTTTCATTCCGTGTAAGCTCTGATTATTCGGTAAAAAAGAAACATTGGCCCATGAAGCTAAACATCAAAATGCAGGAGCAGAACCCTCCGTGTCCCCACTGTTAGCAGTGTGTTTGCTGAGGGTTATTTTCATGCCAAACACAACTGAGGTTATTGAGGAGAGCAAAACGAGCAGTATTTGTTATTCAGTTCATTTTGGGTTTTCAGCACTGTTGTCGGCTCACAGCAGCGGTGCCTGGGGGCTCGGGGGGTGTGAGGTTATGAATTTATTACATGGTGTCTGGAGCTGTAGAGAAACAGCTCCCAGAGGTCTCACTGAAGGAGAAGGAAAGGAGACTGTGGAGAAGCCAGGAGTGGGTGGGCAGAGTAGGGAACGTGGGTATGGACACATGGAGTGGCTTGCCTATGGTGCCAGGTGCTGGCTGCAAGAGCAATACTGGGATTTGGGTTTTCAGATAGCCTGGACTGCATCTCACCTCTGAGCAAAGTGGGTAGGTTTCCACTGACACCTCCACTGCGTCTGTGCTGGCTGGGTCTGCAGCTGAGGTCGAGCTCCTTATGCCAAGTAGATTTAACTGGGATTAGGCATGTGGAAGTCTGGATCTGGGTCTGAACTGTTTGTTTCTATGATTTGCCAAACGAAAATCCAAAGTCCAGAGAATCTTAGAGAAGTTTATGCCTTCATTCCAGAGTCTGCATCTGGTTTTACAGGCTGTTAATACATTAAGGTTTATTTAAAAGTTAATAATTTGTATTAAATCGTTTAACTGCAGATTTTTAACTACTTAATGACAACAGACTAGAAGCAAATGAAATGGAACTGGGCTTATTATGTGGTCACCTCGTAATCTCTAGTGTGTATGTTACACCATCCATCCCTTACAGAGCTGTGTGGCTCTTGTATTCTGCTTTAGGACTGGAGGCAGCAGCCCACAGGTGCCAGGGTACCAGCTCTGCATCTCCCAAGTCTTGGGCTAGTGCCCAGGCTGCTCTGTCAACGTCCATCTCAAGTCCAGGAGTACAAAATTTGGGTTTAGAGCAGGAAAAAAGGAAACAAAAAGAGACCATAAAAGCCCAAGTGAACTATGTGGAGTATTTAGGGGAGATTCAAGTTCAGTGAAGGGCCTCAGGCTGTTCCCACTTGGGGAAGTCAGCAGTGCTGGTCACCAGAATCCAAGTGAACAGCTGAGGCCACTGTAATTCCCTGTGTTGTCCTTGGAAATCTACCTGAATCCTGCAGTGGAAGTTGGTGTGATTGGTGTATCCGTAAAGCAGCACAGGACCAAGCTGTGAAGCAGTGTGGGAAGCTCAGGAGGTTGGCTGGAAAAGTGGGCTTACCACATTCCTTCACCAAGGTCTGTGCTACCCACATATGGACCTGACTTTCTCTGCCTCTAAACCAAACCTCTGTCCTCCCTCTCTGTCTCTCTACAGAGCTCCCTTCCTCAGAACACTTGAGTGTAGCTGATGCGACATGGCTTGCCCTCAACGTGGTGTCTGGTGGAGGTGGCTTCTCTGGATCCCAGCCCATTGGAGTGACCAAAATTGCCAAGTCAGTAATAGCACCACTAGCTGACCAAAACATCTCAGTGTTCATGCTCTCCACCTATCAGACGGACTTCATCCTGGTAAGAGGACATGAGAGGACCAGGCAGAGCCATCTGCCACCGGATCAGTTCAGTTGGGCAGCTTTAATGACATTTCTGGGAACAAGTTGTTTGAGGAGCAGCAGAAGTACCAAAGTCTGCTTTCCCCAGAGCTCTGTGCCTTGTGGTAGCACTCTCTGACATCTCAGGAGCTCTTCCCATAGGATGAGATATTTGTTAGTACAGCTTATGTGGTGTCTAATGAGAGTGCTGAGCCCACACTGCAGTCCCTCACTTCATGGAGGCACTGGAAGCATTTCCCACCATCACTCAGACATGGCTTTTCTGAGAGTTAGAGGAACATAGTCTGCTGTCACGTTGGCTGACGATGGCCAAGAGGCTCCAAAGTTGTTTTGGGGATAGACAGACAGACTGTCTTTCTGTCTCACACGTGTGTGCATGCACACAACCACGTAAGCTTTATTTCCTTAGGAAACAAGGCTGAAGAACAGGCAGTGCTAAGTTCTTGAAGGCATGCTGGAAAAGAGGTGAAACATCTCCCTCTTGGAAGTCTCCACTCTCTTTCCACAACCTCAAAAGCACTGTGGTGCTTATCCCTGCTGATACTTGCAGTGATATCACCAAATGTTCTTCTCTAGACACACACCCAGATGGTCGTTACCCTTGCTCACCTGCTGGCTCAAGCAGGAGTGATATGTCCACTGTTCTGTATGTCCACTGTACCCTCTGCTGCACTTCTGGTGTGTACCATCATGAGCTAATCCTGTTGTCAACCTCAGGTACGTGAGCGAGACCTGCCCTTCGTGATGCACACGCTGGCTGCTGAGTTCACCATCCTCAGAGTAGTCAATGGGGAGACAGTGGCTGCCGATGACCTTGGGATTACCAATGGATTTGTCAAACCAAAACTGGGTAAGGACCAGCACGGGCTTAGCTTGCCAAAGAGTTGGTCTCCATGACACCTGGGGTTGAAGGTCTGCCTCCTGCCTTCCTTCAGCATTCTGGTGAATGTTTATCCTGTTGTAAGGTGCTAAACACATACCTGAGTCTATCCCAGTCCAACCAAGGATTTGGGGAGGTGCTTATGCCTCCGAGCAATGCTGATGAGCTTTGCTGAATTTGAGACTTTCCATGCTAGTTGCACATCTCTAGGGGAGCCATGCCTTTTGTAGGACAGAAGGTTCAAGTACAGTTCATTTCAGTTGCAAAAATAACGTTGTCTGTAGCCCATGCTTCTGTGTTTGAACATTGCGAAGGAAAGTGGATTCTGTAAAAGCTTTTTAAAGAATTGCAGTGGCTGGTGCACAGAGAACAGTGTTCAGCTTTCACACTTCAGTACCAGTCAGGATCAAGGCCACTGCCAGCCCAAGGCTCTACAGAACCTTAGGATGTCTCCAGTCTAAAGGAACAAGCATCAAGCGAAGGGCACAATCAGGAAAAGGAACTACTTAACCACACGTGTTTGCCTGCACACCTCTGGGTAATCTTGTGCCCGTGACCAAACAAAGCAGGGGTCAGTTGTTGTGAGCTGCCACTCAGCCCTGTCACTCCATAGCTGTAAATCAGCTAGGGGAAGAAAATGAGCCTTGCACAAAAGGGGTGAAGGGAGGGCATGGTGAGGCACAGGGTGCAGTTGGCCGTGTTGCTGCGTTCTATAGTTGCCTAAATACCCTAATAAATGCCTAAATGCCCACTGCTACCCAGCTACTGCCTGCAGGTGGGTTTGCTGTCAGCTGGTTTTCAATTTTTGTAGGTACAACAGAACAGACCCCCAGAAAGGAGGGACAAGAGGGTGTGCTGCCAGCAACCACAGCCTTCCATAGAGAAGGAGAAATGCCTTCCATAGAGAAGGAGAAATGCCTTCCATAGCCCTGTCTTCTAAATGCTGGAAGCCTTAATTTATTTCTGCATCTCAGTTTGTGTTGCCACCTCCTTTAGCTTGCCCCTTGTCTCCTGCACACTCACCCAGTGTCCTGAATGTCCCTACAAGCAGAGAGCTGACCTGTGCCCTGTGCAGGGCAGGGTGCTCGGGGTGATCTCACCCTGTACCCTGGGGAGGACATCACATGAGCAGGTTGTCCCCAGGCTCCTCAGTCCCTGTCTGAGAACCTGCAGCATGAGGAACTTCCTTACAAACACCGTCCGTTCTCTCTGCGGCTGCCACCGGTGCGTGGGTAACACGTCTGGTGGGACAGGAACCTGCTGCAGATGTGGCTTCGTAACTGTGTGTGTCTGTGTGTGTCTCTTTCAGTTCAGAGGCCTGTCATTCATCCCCTTTCCAGTCCGAGTAACATGTTCTGCGTCACCAGCCTGGATCCCGATACCCTTCCCACTGTTGCTACACTCCTAATGGATGTCATGTTTTACTCCAATGGGTAGGTCCCGCAGGGAGACAGGCTCCCAGGGGAGCTGTGCCTGGAAGCACAAATTCACATTGCTCCTCCGGGATGCCCAGGGATCTGCTGTGGCCTGATGCTGCTGCTGTGGTGCTCTGTGCTTGGGGAGGGAGGTTTCACAGGCTCAGGGGGGTTGTCCTGACAGGTGGAAGCCAAGCAGGAGATAGAGGGTGCCCAAAGCCATCTGTTGGCTTTGGAAAGCTGAGCCTTTTTGGATTTAAGCTAAGAGCAGCAATGTGATCAATGTGCTGTGCATGCCCGGGGGATGTACAGCCCAGCTGTGCTGCTGCCCATCGGTGCCTGCAGCTCCTGGACCACAGCCTCCTGCAGGACATCAGGGCAGGGATGGGAGGGTTCCGTGGGGACTGGCATTTTATCTCCTGCAAAATAAAAAAAAAGAAAAACATTTTCAGTGTATGAATGTTTCTGTTTCCAGTGACTACCTTTGCTTCGCAAGCCCTCCTTTGCTCTTCTAGCCACAGTTAATGCTGTTCTCTCTGTTTCTTCAGAGTAAAAGACTCGGTGGTGGGCAACGAAGACTCGGGACATATTCGTTTTTTCTCCTTTTCTCTCATTGAGGGTTACATCTCCTTGGTCATGGATGTCCAGACACAGCAGAGGTGAGCTTCCATCTTAGGGTGGACCTCCCAAAAAGCACCTGGGATGTTCTCAAAGGAGCAGGAAGCAGCTTGAGCTCCTCCGTGTTAATTCTTGGGAGCCTCATGGTGTGGCTGCCATGTGCCTGTATACCCTGTCACTTCCCTGAATGAGGTCTGGTGTGTGAATTCCAGCTCCTGAATTCTGGGCTCTTCTGTCCAAGCCCTCAGTGGAATCACAAGGCGATGTAACATGGGTTATCTCGCTTCAGAAGGAGGGACACTGGAGCAAAGTGATTTTGACATTTTTATTCCATTTTTCATTAGGTGTGCTTCTAAGAGCAAAAACCAAAAAAATCTGGTGTAGGTGGTGGAAGTTTTACTGCTAAAGGCCAAAATTAGGGTGGGGATGTCAGTGATGGTTTGGTTTTCCACATGGCTGGGGTTGGAGTTGTGATGGTGATGTACTGAGTCATCCCTGTGCAGCAGGAGCCCAGGACTCGTTGGTCTGGCAAGGAGAAAGTCAGCTAAGGAGCAAATATCAGCCTGTTTGTGTGTGTGTGAGCTTCTGCAGCTTCACATCGCAGGAGTCTCTGAGGTCTGGAGGCTGCACAGGACGCTGTGCTGAGATGCAATGCACAGATTTGCTTTTGACACACAGTGAAGTGTCTGGGTTTGAGTCTTGCCTGCCCTAGGGACTTGTTTTGCAAACTATTAATTGCCCTCTTGAAAGTTTATTCAACCTTAATTGGAGTAAACCTCTGTCTGCCTTGAAGAGCAGCTGGAGGGTTGGAGCAGGGGCCGGGTGTTTGGGGAACCTGGGTGGCCAATGCCTTCTCTGTGACAGACTGCTGGCTTGACCTTCGGCAAGTCTCTTAGCCACCAGCCTTCTTTCCCCTGCTAGGAAATGGGGATCTCTGCAGGGTTCCCAGGGACCTCCCAGGGATGGGATGGAAAAAGCACTGGTGATGGTGACTCCCAAGGGAGTAGATGTGGAAACATCCTGTCTCTTGGTGCTTCCAAAGGCAGCTCAAGCCTTCAGATTAACCATCTTGAGGCATGTAAAGCTGAGGCATGGCCTGTTCCTTAGAAATCTCTTTCTATCCATCTCTGGGTGCCTATGCACATTTCCAGTATCAGATCCTGATTTCCCACAGGATATCTGGAGGTTCAGGCAGGTGAATGGGTCCCACTCCCCTTGACTTTTCTATTCCACCAAGCTGCTGCTCCTGTTGGCTTCAAGCAGCACAGGGACATGGGCCCAGCAGCAGCCCCGCAGGCAGGATCTGACACACTGCTGTGTTTTAATTGCAATGTTTGGTGTTCCTTTTCTCTTACAGATTTCCTAATAATTTGTTGTTTACAAGTGCATCTGGCGAGCTCTGGAAGATGGTGCGGATTGGTGGGCAGCCTCTTGGCTTCGGTAGGTCAACATTTGGGGGATCAGTTGGTGCACAGGTAGCCACTTGCCTCAGGGCCTTCAAGGATGATGGAAAAATCCATCCAAGGCTGAGGCTTTTTAAGAGCCAGCAGTTTAATGTGACTTTGCAAGCTGAGATTTTCAAACAGGAGGAGTCTGACTCCTACCTAATAAGTCAGACTTCTAAATATACTTTTGGAAGTGCTACGTGCTCTACAGCTCCATCCAAATTGCATGAATCTGCTGGACTTTGGAGGTGCCTGCAGCTGGGTCTCTGTTCAGAGAGAAAAAGTGGGCAGAGAGATGACAAAGGCAATGCAGTGTGGATTACTGAAATCAGTGGTCAGAAGGCACTGTTGTATCAGTGCAGCCCTGGGGCAGCTCTGTGGCTTTAGGAGATTCAGTGTAGATTTATAACAGTCCAAGTGGGAGTCCTGTTCCTAGACCTGCTTCCCATCCAGTGCTGCAAACATTTTCTCTGCTCAAAAGAATATTGGACCTGAGTAACACAGAGGGAACGCTTCACCTCTGCAGAAATGTCCTTGTTATTTTTATGTCCTCTGTAATTTTAAGGAGTCTGATCTGATTGCCCCAACAAAGGCCTGATTTCCAGAGAACACTGGGGCTCCTTCCCACAGTCTCTGAAACAGTTACAAAATATTGGCTCCAGGAACATTTCTGAGAAATGCTTGGCCAGTTTTTGTATTTCATTGCTCATCGAATGCCAGACAAACAAAAGCAGCAAGAAGGAAATTTCCATGCACCTTTTCTTTATGCTTCTTGGAGGCAAAATATATAGAAATGCTATGGTCAATGATGGGACATGGGGACAGCTGCCAGTCCCCTAAATATGTGATGTTTAAATATCTTAGCTTCAAGTTGAAATGCTCAGTTTGGATCAGGGAAACTCAGATTCAATCTGGAAACAACGTACCATTGATCTGAAATGAACAGGGCAGAGGAACCATTTAAACTGGCATAAAATCCTTCCTGTACGTGCACGAAGCTGGCAAGACCCAGGGGTTCTGTTAGACTGGTGGGTGCTGTTCAGACAGTGATTGGGTTTTGATCTCCTCCACAGATGAATGTGGAATTGTCGCTCAGATTTCTGAGCCCTTGGCCGCAGCCGACATCCCAGCCTACTACATCAGTACTTTTAAGTTTGATCACGCGTTGGTGAGTATCAAGACAGCTTCTTTGAAACAGGGGAGGTCTTTTCCCTGGGAGAAGGCTCATGATGAGAACATCGTTTCCCTTCTGGAGAGCTTGTTGGAGTGCCTTTGCTCTGACGTAGCCCAGCAGATGCCTCTCTCCAGCCTCCTGGCTGTCACTGCCCTGGGTCAGAGGCTCCTGAAGCAAGGCCAGCCCTACCCCAAGGCAAAGCAGCATTAGGGTGTGTCATTCTTGCAAAGGGCTGGTCTCATGCCTTAAAGACCTGTGGTGATGGAGACTTCACAACCTCCCCGAGCAGTCTCCTCCTCTGCATCACTGTCTTTTAATAGAAACAGCCACAAACCCTCTCTGTTTTCCTGCAAGTATAGTCAGAGGCTCCAGACTCTTCAGAGGGTGCCTTTGTGTGGGGGAACTGTTGTGGAGAGTCTCCCAATACCAGACCCCTGCCTTCATCTCTTGGTACCCCCATGGCCCTGACCTTTGTGGTTTGAGACCCACCTGTGAGTCCTGGTTAGCTCTGCTCCCTCTGCATCATCCTCCTCCTGGTGTCAGCTTTGATAGAGCAGCAGTGGTTGGCAGCACAGCAAGGGAGGGTGATGCTGAAGCAGAGAAGGGTGTTGGTGTGTTTGTTTTCATGAGAGCCCACAGCAGCTGCAGCTCAGCAGGAAGGTCCTGCCATTCCCACAGAGTTCTCTTTTATACCAGTGGATATTTTACCTTCTAGGCGTCAACCTCTGCTCTTCCTTGGCTGTGTAGGACACCCTCAAAAATGAGGAATTTCCCTGAAAAAGGAAAATTGCTATGCCTGTGGCCACAAACAGGGTGGCATTTGACTTGGAGCCTGTTTCTCAGGTCCTGAGGGAAGGAGTCAGTAGCCCATACACTAACACAGCCAACACAGCTCAGATTCTTTGTGCTTTTTGTTTGTTTTTTTTTTCTTAAATATGCCCTTTGTTGCATTACACTTCTCCTTTCATCACTGTAAATTCCCTGCCCAGGCCTTACTTTTCACCTGCAAAAGCTCCAGTGAGTTCAAGGCAGGTTTTTTCAGCTAATTACTTCGGTTTTTCACAGTTGGTGTGAACCATTTGCTGCCTATAGGTCATGTGTGTAAAGAGTAAAAGTAAATATTATTCCAGATAGCAAAGGTCAAAGTGTTATATATGTTTGTCTTATTTTCTTGAATATTAACTGTGCTGATAAGATAAGCTAATAAAACACCATTTTAAAATCAATACTGTTAGCTTTGCCTCGCATTCCTCCCTGTTGCTGTGGCCCAGGTGCATGCTTTCTGGGCAGAGCACAAGGTGCAGAGTGCTTCTAGTTGTCAAGCAATATCTGGAGGATGAAGCCCTGTCAGTTAAAGCAGATATTTCACTTCAAACTTGTGCCATGCAATCGTGATGATGCTGAAGGCAGCTCTGCCTTTTAAAAGTGTCTCATCTTGAGCAATCTGAGCCTGGCTGATCCCTGGCAGGCAGGGTATCATTTGGGCCATGCATTAAGGTCTGCAGATCTTCCTTACTCAAATCAATCTGTTAGCATTTTCCTTGCTACTAGCTGTTTTCTTTTCTTATGCTTTTAAAAGCCTTTTCATCTGGGCAGTGCTGTTCTAGCTGTCCAATCCCTCCACCATGCAGAAGGTGCATTTCAAGCCCTCCTGTGCTTGACCTTGCCCCGGGAGCAGTGGCTGGGCTGTGGGCTTGCTGGCTCCAAGGTTGGTTTTGTTGGCCAAGACCCTCACCTACAGTTTGTCATGTTTTCCCTAACTTTGCTACTCAGACACTTTAACTCCTTGTGACATTTCTGGGTGCATCTTGAATCCTTTTTCTACATCTTCCCTTTCTTTACTTCAGGTTGCTCAGTACTTGTTGTTGACAATTTAGAGTGCTTTACAAAAGCTCATTGTTCCCTTTGACCTGATCATTTTTTCTCCTGTGCATCTTAAGGTGGGTTTTGTAGTTTAATGTTTTTATTTGACCTGGGTGTTAATACACAGCTCTTCCTGCAATCCTGTAGCTGTAGAAGTTTGCCCTGGAGAGCAGGACCTGTGCTTGAGAAGAAATCCCTTGGGGAGACAATGCTGAGATGGGAACCTCCAGGTCTCTGATGTGTCCCCCTGGGTGACAGAAGGTTGGGCTGGAGAGAGCTATGGTTTCCAGCTCCCTCTAGAGAGAGCAAGTGAGAAGAGTCCCTTTTCCAGGTGCTCTGGTCTCGCTGCCTCATGCTCAGAGGTATCTTGCTCTTCTTCACCAGCATTTTGCATCTAATGAGGCTGAAGTTGTGTCTGGGACGTTGGAGCTTCATGGTAGGCACTTTGATCTCCTCTCTAGCTGACAAGTGAACATGTTGGACCAGCTGCCCTGGGAAAGGGATCTTTTCTATAGGGCAGAGAGGGGTAGGACTTCACTGGTGGCAAACTAGGATGTGTCCTACGAGTCAAAACTGTTTGCACATCTGTCCTGGAGAAAATCCACCCCAAACCTTTGGGGTATGATCGATACCATTTCCTTGACGTTAAGGGAGTGAAGAATTTTGCAGTGAGGGAAGGATCAGCCCGTTGTGTTTAAGTGAGGAGGTGGGTCTGTGCAGGTCAAAGCCAGTGGGCCAGAACTGGCTGGTTCTGCTTCCTCCTGCTTCTGCACTGCACTTACAGGAGCGTGTGGAGAGACCCACTTGTTCATCCACTGTTCATCCACTGGGGCTGGCTGAGACAATGTGTTTTGCAAAATTGATTCCTATGTCTTTTCTCATTATCTTCTGGCGAGGCAAAGAGTCATACAGCTTCTTCCACAGCAGTGTTCAACATACTGGGAATAATGATGGAGGGGAGGCAGCAGAGAGTCCTGTCTCAATCTCCTCCTGTGGTGAAGGTTTGCTGGGGTTTTCTTTCTAACCCAGAAGAATTCACTATATGCTTGTTTTAAGATTGTTTTCTTTCTTGCCCAGCTGACTTCAGTTCATCCGAGTTAGCCACTCCTATTCCATCTTCCCATTGGAAAACTGAACATTTTTGTTATTTCTCATGGTTTTTTTTCCTGCAGTTTTGTTAAAAGCCTTGCAGAAAATCACAGTCCAGTTGCATTTCCACTGTCTGAGCTCTGAAGGGTGTCCAGTGAATCCATGTATTGTGTTCCTGGCCAAGACTCAAATACCTCGCAGAGGAGACAGTCCCTTCTTCAACTTAACATGAATTATTTTGGCTTCTTGCAGCAGCTGGCAGATAATTTATTTTTCCATCAGTCCCCTTCCCACTTTCCCCAAGCTGTTCCCTGCCTGTCCTCTGAGTTTATGTAATGGTCAGACACCTCTTTCTGTCTGATGGAACTTTACTCAGGATATTCTTTTCTACCAATGACAGCCACTTGGAGATCTCTTGCATATTCTCTTACAAGGGGTTTTTCTTGCAATAAGTGTGAAAAGACACCCACTAATACATTTGTAGATGGACTTCTATGGATAAGTCTCATCACAAGACTGGATAAGAAAGCTCAGGTGCTGCATCACACCATCTGGGACCCCCCACCACACACAGACCAGCAGTTCTCTTCTTTCTTTGATGGCCATGTCACCTGATGTGGTCTCCTCACCCTTACTTATGGGTCCCAAACCTGTAGGATGCTCTGAGGAGCCTCATGGGGCCCTTAGGCAGCCACATAAACCCATCAGCACAGGCACCCTGCATGAGTGAGCTCCTGGGGTACAAAGGCTTTGAGGCATGAATCAAGTCTCTGGAATATTTGTGGTGATAAATGAGCTACAAGGACCCTTGGAGCTTTACCTGGGCATTCCCTTGCCTCTTCTGTGAAAGCTGTGTTGGGAATTGCGAGAAATAAGGTGGTTTTTGGACAGGCAGTGGCTCTCCTGAGCCAGACCCAGCGCTGGAGCAGTGACAGCACCAAAGGGGCTGTCAGGTTTTCTCTTGCCCGACTGCAGTCCCAGGTGGAAGCAGCTGCTCCTCCATCTGCCAGGGCCAGGGCGCAGGGCCAAGAGGGGAGATGGTACCCAGCCATGCATCCACAGGGTCAGCATCACTCCCTGTTTACCACAGAAAGGAGTGGGGAGGAAGAGGAGGAGGAAGGGAAAACCCCCAGACAGTTGCCTCCCCAGCAGGACCCACCATCCAGGCAGCAGAACAGTCAGGTCTCACTTGCAACATTTACTCCTGGGGACACCATGGATATGTGGTTTGGATCTGGAGGGTGTCTCTTGAACATGGAATCCTTCCTCAGTGGAGTTCATGTGTCCAACAGCAACGTCCCTGGCTCCTTGGGACTCTTCTGGCTTCATCCTTGTCGTCCCTCCTGGCTTTTGCTAGAGCCTGACCTTTCTTTTTGTTTTCTTGCAGGTACCCGAAGAGAATATAAACGGTGTGGTCAATGCCCTCCAAGTCAGTCAAGCTGAAAAGCATTAGAAATCTTCTGAGCTGGTTCCAGATGCTTTTTATTATTATTATTATAATTATTATTATTATTTA
>VZRW01007872.1:79285-106371 GCA_013398125.1 Aegotheles bennettii | reverse complement strand
AAATCTATGAATGAGGGGCAGGAGGAAAGGGAGTTCAGACGGTTTCCTGACATCCAGCTCCAAGGTGAAGTGTACCCTGCCCGTGTTCTCAGTGTGGAAGGAGCTGCTTGGGGACCCCCATCTCTCCCTGAGCACGGGCATCTGCTGAGAGCTTCGTGGCATGGATGGGACGGACGGGCTGCTGGCTCAGACAGAGCCTGGAAAACCATAAACAAAATGAAATGTGGAATTAAACAGAAAAGACATCGCATAGTGCTGGCTTGTCTCCTCACATCAGACTTTCTGAGGACTGTCCATCGTTGCCTGTGTTGGGATAGGATGGGAATTGGGTTCCGTTTCCCCTGGCAAAACTGTTTGGCATTGAAAAAGGAGAAAATATCCAGTTGTTTAAGTTTTCCCTTTCTCCCTGCAGTCAAAGCCTGGCTGCTCCAAGAAAACCTGGGCAGGGGGAGCATTGCTCTGGCCATCTCCCAGAAGATGATGCCACCAAGACTTCAGTCTGCATTGAAACTAGGCTGGTTCAGCTCAGTTTTCCCCAGTCACCCTCCCACCACCCCCAGTGTCCTCCTGCTGTGTCCCCTTCTCCAGGGCAGCTGCTGACCCCTTGTCCCCGCATCAGAGCCATCCCCAAGCCCTTGTCCCTCAGGGCCAGCAAGAGGAGGGACACGTCTTCTCCTGTCCCTGTGGGCTTTTTCCCATCCACTCTGTACATATTCACGGGGACAGGAAGCATTCCCATGGTCCCTGGTAGCTGCTTCTGCACATCCCAAGCCACCTTGGCCAAGAGCTGCAGTGGGTTGTCCCCACGAGGGCTAGGGGTGTGCCCAAGCCCTGCTGGGACCCTCCTGCAGTTTCTCCTCAGCTCCTTCGTCACCAGGGTGGAAATCACTGCTGGCTGGGGATGACTCCTGGGGTTTCTCCGTGAGGTTCAGTGGGCAGCCCTTCAAAAGCAGAATGGTGCTGAAAACACATAAAACCTGAGGTGTTTCCTTCTGGTCCTGCGGTGGGAAGGTGATGTGGGCTTTTCCTGTGAGGCATCAGGAGTGTTTGCTCCTGGCTTGAGCCACAGCTGGAGCCAGGCATCGAGGCCCATGGTGGCACCCACCAGATTATGCCAACAGCCACTCCCAGCACTGTGGAGGACAGTAGGGACTGGTGCCAGGAGAGCAAGTGTCACCCAAGATGTAGGTACCAGTGGACTGCACCCTGCTGTGACCGTGCAGTGAGGGGTGGTGGGAAGGAGAAGCCTTCTGCAGAGGACTTTGCCATTGCGGTTAGGAGCCTGAGGATTACTTGTGTTTCCAGACTTCTTCCAGTTTCATTTTTTATATGAAGAAAATGCAGGTCTTAAAGTTTTCATGAGGGCTTTCCAGCCTTGCCTAAGTGACAGCCTCTAGCGTGGTTTCCCTGAGGTTTGAGCCAGGGTTTTGCATTGATCTGGAGACCATAAGGAAGCACCTGAGATCATGCCATGGGCATGGTCTGTACTGGTGTGTTGGACATGAAAACAGGTCTGTACTGGTGTGTAGGACTTGTGAACACACACACCAGCTTGTGGCTCGCTGTTCAGTTCTCCATTCCTGGTGCTGGAGGGTTGAGCTTAACATGGTTTCTGGTGCTGCTGGACCCAGGCGTTGAGTTTCAAATCTTCCTGATTTCTCCTTGGTGGGATATTGTGTGGCTGCTAGGCAGGGAATCAGAGCATCCACAGGAAAAAGCATGGATAACTTTCATTTGTAAGCCCCAAGTTAAAGCATCTCTGCTGAGAAACACTTCGGCACATGTTTAATCCTTTACCAAACAGTAGGTTTTGTTGTTCCTTTACGTGGGTTTTCAGAATTGCCCCATGATAGGTCATACTCACTCCAGCTTTCCGGAGTAAAGGTTTATTCCAGGTGCAGCACCACATGTCTCTGGATACTTGCTTGGAAAGATGCTTTGGTCTCCTCTATCAGGCTGCAAGCACAGGCTGCACGGTGCAATACTTAGAAGCACTGGGAGATGTTTTATGGGAGGCTGCACAGCATCGTTGGCAGTGAGCTGAGCTGAAGGTTGGTGGCTTTGCACCACGTAAATTGTTGAAAGGTTTCTCCTTGGGATGACCTGTTGGGGTGTTCCTAGGTCTGTGCAGGGTTTTTTTGGAGAGGGGTACCAGCACATTGGTTGGTGTACAGCTACTGAGCTGCCAGCCAGGCTTTCTGATGGGCTGCGCTGAGCCTGAGCTTTCGCTGTGTCTGTGGACCCATGTCACCAGGACAGGGGCCTCTTTGTGCTCCTGGGCTTTGTCAGCCATTGGAAAATGATTATTTAGCCCCTTTCTGCAGTGGAGAACAACGTGTGTGCTAGTGCTGCTTTCTAAGGACCGCAACACATACGGTAAGGAATTACTTGAAACAAGCATCAACTTTACTGAGCCTTAAGAGAAAGTGAAAAAAATAGGGGTTTTTTTGTGTTTGGGTTTTGTTGTTTTTTTTAATTTGCACTCAGATTGATTTATATTTTTTTTATTATTAAATTTTTCACTTTTTTCCCTGAGGGAGTCAGCCTTAAATTGTGAAATCTATAGAAACCTTTGGGTTGGTTCACAATTTCACACAGCAGGTTGACGTCCTGGCATGAGAAAGTTACCCTGAAATATTTGCAAGGTGTGAAATGCCATTGGGGGACTCTGTCTCTGCCATCATCCTTCATTTCACCTTTTAATTTCCTCTCTCATTTCATCCTGAGAACCAAGAAGATTGTTTCAGCCAGCTTGGGGTGGGTTGGTGCTTTCTCCTTAGCGTTCCCCACATTGCTTTGCTGGTGGGAACTGAGATACTCCCAGTTTAGCCAGAGTTGGTTGAACCTTGAACCAGAGCCCTGGGCAAGGGCAGTCCAGTGTGTGGGCAGGATCAGCATAAGCTTGTGAGACCTTCACTGGATAAGACAGGAGGAGTCTGTAGGGGCTTTGTTAAAAAGAATAAAATAATAATAATAGTAATAATAATAATAATAATAATAATAATAATCTAACACCACAGTGCTTAATGAGCCCAGAGTGGTGGCTTTTAAAGCTGCTTAAACAGCTCCCGCTCTCCCCAGCACCTGGCCTTGGGGTGGGGAAGAATTGAAGGGTCCTTTCTTTTTTTTAAATGCCTTATGATAATACTGTCTCTGAGCATCCCTGGCGTTGTGCTGTTTAATGCTGGGTGGGTGGAAGGAGGGATGTGGCTGGGTGGGGATGTCCTTTGGCTGTGTTGCTGAGAGCCCGGGTCACCCGTTGGCCACCTGCGCTGCCCCGAGCATCCCTGCTGGGCTGGCTGGAGGCTTCACTCTGGCCGTGGTTCTGCTCATCAGGGATCACCTCAATGCTGCGGGACCCTCCCGTGCCCTCTCAGTTCCTCTCGTTGCACAAAAATTCACCCAGCAGCGAAATGCAAAACGCATTTCCAGCCCTGCAAGGAGGGGTGGGCAGGGAAGGAGAGCACAGCCCTCCTGCGTCCTCCTTGGTTCTCCGAGGCCTTTGTTTTCTTAGAAGTGTCAGCCTTTCTCATGTTGTATGTGTTACTACGTAGTTTTTTTGTCTTTTTTTTCCCCTGCCCCGATTAGATCTTGGCTGCAAAGTCCTTCCTACTGTGCAAGTGTGTGCATATGTTCATATAATTGTATAGTGTTTGCATAGAAATGCTTAGTAAGTCTCTTGTACACATATATAAATACCCGTGTCTATGTTCCTATATACTGTACATAGCGTATATACTTGAGCAATATAGGTTAATATATACTGTGTGAGTACATGTGTGTATATATGTGTGGTAAGTACCATATACACACATTTATTCACCATATATTTTTCATTCAAGTGTATAGGCAATAGGAGTACTCGGTTACACTCTCGGGATTTCTCGCCACGTTTTCCGCGCAGAGCAGGAGCGGAGTTGACCTGGAGCAAAGCTCCTCTGCAGTATCTGTTCTGATCTGCAGCATCTCCCTGCTTCAGAAACACCCCGTTCCTCTTCAGTGTGGCAGACACTGTAGGAAGATTGCTCCTTTGCCTTACCTGTATTTTAGTTACTGCCCCCAATTGCTTCAGCCCATAAATAGCGAGGGTTTGTTTGCACAGTGCCTGCCCACAACCTGGCTGGGGGGGTGGCAGTGGGGCTTCCAGTTGCTACAAGCACCAAGCTGGTGCCCGTGCCACCCGCCAGGTCTAGGGTATGGCCCAGGCTGGTCTCTGTGGTTCCTCCAGAGCAGCTTTCAGCGGTGTGTGGTCCCGGGCTGCCTCTTGCCCACGCCAGGTGTAGTGTTCCCAGAGACAGGTTGTTCTGGTAGATGTGGCTGCTGGTGTCTCGGTGGCCAGAAGGCCACGTGTGGCTAACGTAGAGCTCTGGTGTTTATTGGGAACTCACATTTTGTGGCCTGTAAGGAGCTTAAATCAGCAGGTTGTTTTTAAATAGATGGAAATGTTGGAGGGTCATTTCTCATTAGAAGTGGAAGGGGCTGTTTGAGCTCCATCATGGAAGCATGTGGTCTTTGTGTCTCCTCATCAGATCTTGGAATGCTGTTTGTTAGGGCCCAGGTGGGAAAAGGTTCTTTCCCAGAACATCCCCTGGTTCAATATCCCAGTTAAGCTCCTCCAGGCATGGTGGGGGTGCTGCCTGGCAGCTGACCTTGAGGTTCTTCCACTGCCTGGTTGTCTGTCTGCCCCATAGATGCATCCTGGCATAGGTCTACACAGCTTTCCGCTTTCTTGGTTTGCAGATGATGGAGTTTCTGGAATGCTGAGCTTTAAGTGGTACCTATCACTCTCTCTTGCATAGGGACAACTTAATGGAAGCATTTGGGTTTGACTGGAGCACAGAGATCGTGGCACCTGCAGTGGGTGACATTGGTGTTAAGGCTTACTGAGTGGCAGTGCCACTTAGGAAGAGCATTTGCCATATAAACATCATGCTGCTGCTTCCAGATGGAGTTTTAACTCCAAGCTCAGTGTTGCCATTCCCAGGGGCACAGGTAGGGAATGCTGTTGGCCAGAGATGAACCAGTCCTCCTCTCTAACAAAAAGCTCGTTGGTGTCAGACCTGGCTTGTGGGGTCGCACGTGGTGCTGAGCATTGATTTCATCCTTCAAGACGTGACGTGCAGAGCAGGCAGAGGGATTTTCAGGACTGACACTGGGGAGGAAAGTGTTACTGGAAGGTCATGATTGCTTTAGCCAAGAAAAGCATCCAGCAGAAGTTCATCAGATTTGGTTTTTCTGAAGCGGTGTGTTTTGTCCTGCAGGAGGGGAAATGAGGCAGAGCAATGTGGGAACATGGAGCAGAGGAGGTTGCTCAGGCTCCAGTGTAGCTCCGTGAGCACCTGGTTGTTTTCCTGACACATCCAGTGCTCCCAGCAAACACCTCAGAGAGGCAAGGCAGAAAGCAACTCTGCTCAGAGACTGCTGGCTCTGTCTGCAGAGCCCGGATTTGCCATCTCCAGGCACGAGCTCCCAGCACATTCCCACACCAAGGAACCTGTGGAGATCACAGTGTGTCCCTGGGATGAGATCTTCATAGTGTGACTTGGACATCCCGTGGAGGTAGGGAGGCTGTGTGGGACATGAGAGGCTAAGTTGCATGTGTTTGATCAGTCTGGCTCTCAAAGAAGCCATTTCCCATCTTTTCTTAGCTTTGTTTGAATTTTATTCTCTTACAAAAGGGGCAACCCCCTGGTGGGTGCTGGTGCAGCCGTTACTGCCCCAGCTGCAGAAGGGCCAGGGCTTTGGTTTGTGCTGATTTGCAGCAGCCGTGGTGTCAGCCCCAGCTTCTCTGTCCCTGTGGACATCCCTGTCTTGGCCGGTCCCCACACATCCCCGTGGCGTGGCACTGAGGGTCTGCGGGGGTCCCTGCTGGTGGGCAGGCATGGAGAGGCCCAGGGAAAGGCAGGGATAGCTGGAGTACCAAGGGATGCAGAGGAATGGGTTTTTTTCTTTTTTAGTCAGGCAAATATGAATATACCTGGGTTTGCTCAGTGGTGGTGTGACCACAAAAGCATTCTCACTCTTCTCTTTCCTTTCCGGATCAAACCCACTTCCCTGCTCAGCCCAGTGCCCCCCTGGGGATGCCTTTGTCCCGGCAGCACCATCCCAGCTAAGCTGGCACGAGCCCTCCCAAACCCCCAGTGCTTAGAAAATCTTCTGATGCTCAACCTCTCCTCGGGGGAAAGCACCCAAGGAGCGCTGTGTGTTTGGAGGTGATGGCACTGTTGGGCACATCCGTGTGGTTTTTCCCATCCACATACCCACGGGTACTGTTGGAGAGCACCGGGGCATCCCAGCTGCCTACTTCAGAGGTCAACAACGTGAGTAGAAGGTGCCAGGTCCCGTGCTGGTGCAGTCAGTGCTCAATGAGAGCAAATGTTCTTGGCTTGGCACTGGATAGTTGGTATTTTCTGATAGTGACAAGGGAGAAATTCCTTGTGCAGCACAAGCCCGAGTGTCAGCTGCTGGCTCCCAGGTGAAGGTCTCACGGCAGCATTTGGTGATGGATAAAAAATTGTTTTCTGATGAGAATTTCTTTTCTCTGTTGCTGACTATTGTGGACATCTCCAGTAAGCAGCTTAAGGCATCTCACTTACCTGTTCCAGTCCTGCCTGCAAACATTGGATTGGATTAAACTTTTATTACCTGCTAGAGAGCAAAACCCAGCAATCCTTTGCCAAATAGTATTTACATTTTATAGCATGTGCTGTGGTGTGTTTACATTGGCCAAGATGTGCAGATCTGCCTCCAGATTCAGATCCCTCCACCCCATGAGCGTGTTTGTCTGTCTGTCTGTCCATGCCCTGTGTGGGCCATATGTGCCAGGGGCCAGCAATATCCCTTGGGCATCCTGGCAGCACCAGCTGGCACAGAAACGCTCTCTGCACGTCCCCAGTGAGGGTGTGGGACCTTTCCAGGACACTTGGGAGGGAAATGCTCGACTGTGAATCTTAAGTTCTTCTGCTGTCTTCAGTCCCCCCCGCAGTTTTTCATCCTTTGTCTCCTTTATTTAATGCCCATGGAGCACAGCTGGGTTGAAATGCCAGCTCTGGTTAGCACAGGTGGAGAACTGGGTTCTGCAACACGGGACGTGCACTGGAGGCTGATCAGCAAGCCCTTGCTGCAGCAGCAATAGCCCCTGCAGGAGCTCGGTGAGCGTGGAGCCATGCCCAGGCCCTGGCTGAAGCAGGGCTCATTTATGAAGTATTTATCAAGTAGAGTATATTCTAATTTTGCAGTGTGAATGTGCAGAGGAGCACACCTCTCTGGAACATACATGGCCAAGGTGTCTCTTGGTCTCTCTAGACAGCACCAGCCATTGCTCCTTCAGGTTGGGAAGATGACTTTTGTGTGCTGAAGCCTTGGACTGAGGGTTTCTGTGTAGTTGTAGATTACCTGGAGTAGCTTTTCCGTGCTCTGTAACTCCCTCTTGGAGGTCACCTGTGCCATTGCTGGCCCTGGGGTTGGTGAGGGCAGGACCGAGCAGGAGCAGGACCCCGTGCAGCTCATCCTGGCTGGTTGGTGTCTGCTGGGCAGGGCCCTGTGGGGTCAGGAGGGGACAGGACAGCTCTGCAGTGGGAGCACCCACTTTAACCCCTGGGAGCAGACACCGTCTGCTTCACCTCCATGACCTGATTTTAGTTTCATCATAGAAGTCAAAGCTGAGTGGTGCCCTAGACCCATCTGCCGGGGTCCCCTTCTGCAGCCCTGTGGGGCCTGGCCCACACCATCTCCGTTCTTCTTCCTCCCCCCAGGTTTTTATTTGCTCTGTGTCCATGAACCCCTCCGACAGCGTCACTCCCCTCATCCCTGCCCTGCCCATGGGCTGTGGGCTTGGACCTGGGGTTCAGGAGACACCAAGTCGATGAGTGGGCTGTTTGGTTTAGCACCCTGGCAGCCCTGTTTTCTCCCAGAACATCCTCCTCCTCCCCACTGCCTCTGCAGTGTCTGGGGATGGCAGTGACAAGGAGGGGACCCTCGTCCTGCTGGATGACCACAGGGACAGGCAGGGGAGGAGGAGGCCGCCAGGCAGTGACCCACAGCAAGCTCCAGCTTCAGATGCTCTGGCTCAGCCTTTGGAAGAGCCCATCTCTCTCCCTCTCTCCACTCCCCAGGTAGCCACTCTTCTTCGTTTTCACTAAAATTAGGGATGGTGGTGACCTCAGTTTGGTGAACGTGCCCCCACCACTGAGCTGTGCCAGCAGCTCCTGGTGCTGCTGGGTTCTGGGGGCTCCTTAGTGCTGCGATGCCCGGGGAACACGCTCTGGATCTGCATCCCCCTCACCTTGCAGACGTGTCCGTTGTCTCCTGCTTGGGAGGATTGATTGGGGGGGATCTCAGCATGGTGGGAGCCCCATTGCCCTCACCAGTGCTTAGGGACAGGGTTTTGGTTGCTCTGGGCTGGTGTGCAGCGAGCTGTCAGGGTCACGGTGAAGGTTTGTGCTGTAACTCCACAGCCATAGTGCATCCCCACTGTATTGGTGTCTCAGCTGGCTTGAACAACACTAAGCATTTCTCTCTTTCTCCCCTTCTTCTGGACTTAAGGAGCCCAGAGTTCCCCCCAGGGCCCAGGATGGCTGTGGCATTGACCTGAATTTCCAGCGAGCAGCCAAGAGAGCAGAGAGGTGCCTGGTGCAGCAGCCACCCAGCTCAGACCAGGGTCTGCCCCACTGCTCCCGGCTGCTCCCAATGGCCGTGCTGGGCAGCCTGGGGAGGAAACACAGATCTTTGGGGCCTTTGTAAAATGTTATTTATGTGTCATTTTCTCTGTAGGTGAGATACCACTGCTGGCCTCAGGCACCCACCAAACTGGCTGAGGTGGGGCTGGGGACACCAGCAGCCCTGGGCACCCCGACCTCCTGCAGCCTCTTCTCCCTGTGCACCTCTTGGAAACCCCACAGGAGCCTTTCCTTTTGGGGGGAGGCAAAAATAATGTGTATTTTTGTCCCTTTAATTACCAAACTAATGGAAACTGATGGGGGAGTGCTCCGGGCTGTGGCTGTGGGGAGGCTGCTCGTGCTGCTGTGCTCGGTGGGGCCGGGCACCGTGCTGGGGCAGCAGCTCGGGGGCAGGAGGTGTCGGGGGGCTGAGAGCATCAGTGGCCTTTGGGGCAGCTGCTGTGCTGGGCAATGATGTGCTGTGGGGCAGAGGGAGTGGGGCAGCAGCAGCAGATCGGNAAAAAATAAAAACAGGAAAAAAAAAGAAAAAATCCTAATGTTCCGAAATAAATGACAGTATATTTTGTACTTTGTAAAGTGTTAATTAAAATGAAAAAGAATAAAAAGTGAAACATATGCTGTCTGCTTTTGTACGGATGAAACTGATGAAAATAAAGCAGAGCTTGGCATTGTCTATAAGATGCAGCTCGCTCATTTTTTCCACCTACAGCCACACCAGGTCTTGCCCCTCCCAGTGCCCTTTGACTGTGTACACACAGGAACATCAGCAGACGTCCCCAAGGCTCTCTGGTGTCCCATGTCCTGCAGGAGCTGTCTCCAGGTGTATTTTATGCCCGTAAGCCTGGTACCCACCACCATCTTCTCCATCCTGCCACTGTTCTCTGGGAGTCACCCAACCTGCCTCATCCTATGCCCTTAAAATAAGAAATCAGTGGGAGACTGCAAATGTACCTGCAAGGCTTAATTTTTCCTGCTCACAGGAGGACGCAAGGTGCTCAGGAGCCTGGAGGGCTCCAGTGGAGACCACAGTGGGCATCCCAAGAGAGACCATGGAGGGTTCTTATCCCCTCACAGATTATTTTAGGGCAGCTGAAGTGTGCGAGAAACCCCAGTGAGAACAGATGTATCCTCACCCCATCACAGCAATAACAATTTATACTCTGTGTTTGAGGGGCAGCAGCTCAGCTGCACAAACCCTGGTCAAGAAAAGTAACTTCTATTTAGCATCATGGAACCTGTGTTTGACTCTGCTGGTCGAGTGTAAGAGCACGCACGTAAGGATTTGGGGTGGGATTGCCAATCTGGCACGCAGCCTTAATGAAGAGCAGTGCCTCCAGGGTTTAATCCATTAAAAATGGATTGTACCAGGCAATCTCAGCACTGCCTGCAGCTACCCACAAAGCGACTGCCATCCTAGGGGAAACGGGCAGGATTCAGGCTGTTAATCTGGCATTGGTGGGTTTGTTACTGGACCTGCCCAGGTTCATGCCCTCATGCAGGGGTTAAGGGACAATGAGGGGTTAGGTCTCCAACCCTTGCAAAAAAAAAAATGTGACCAAAATCTAGGTTCTGATGAGTCACGACGAGGTAATATTATTTCAAGCATATTTTGAATGCTTCAGGCTAATTATTAGTTCTCTGAGTCATTTGTTTTTGAAGGCTCCTGTAGAGAAAAGGGTTGGCTGGTAATGGAGCAGGTGCTGAAAATAATCCTTGTTTGATGGGCTCTCATGTGCTCCGTGCCCTGCTGGCTGTTTGCCCACAGACAAGCCCAGGCTCAACCTGCAGGGTGGCCAAGGGGCTGGGGGAGCCTGCCAGGGGCCAGCTCTCCTGTGGGAATTGCCAGTAGTCCCTTGGCATGGGGAGCTGTGGATGGGGCATTTGGGCGCGGGGCTCTCACCCTTCCCTCCTGCAGCCCTCTGGAGTGCTCAGGGCTGGACACAGACATGGACAAGGCTCTGCACTTCGTCCTGAAGCACTTTCGGGCTATTTTAAGCCAAACCCGACAGAGCGATGGTGTTTGGAGAGCAAATTACTCTTGCTAATCAATGTGAAATCAGGGAGGTTATTTTGCTGCTAATAGGAATGTGTGCGTGCCCAGCCTGTACACCCCTCCGACCCCCCCCACCACCCCCCTTTGCAGGTATATTTAGGGATGCAGGTATATTTTGGGCTGGCTAATTTGCTACTTTGAAGGACAAAATGATGCCAAGTTGCCTTCCAGCACATACCTGTGGTGTCCTGAGAGCACCACACCAGGGCAGGGCTCCTGCACCGCCCTGGCCCATCACGCACTGGGAGGCAGTGGGACCCCCTCAGGCTGTGCCTGACTTTGACAAGTAAAGGGTGGTGGTGGTGGGGTATTTGTTTTTCTATTTTCTGAGCCTTTTTTTCTTAAATAAAACATTTGCCTTTTAGTTATTTCCTACATACAGAGCAGTCCAGGGAAGGGCACTGCTACAGGAATGCTGTTAGGGCTTGGCACCGACATCTGCATCCACATTCTCAGCTGCTTCTTGGATACAAACTCCCCCTCCCAATGATCTCCAGATACACTGAGACCCAGCTCATCCCCATCTCTGTGCTCCCCAAGTTGTAACCTGCTCTTGGAGACCATCTGGACCCAGGGTGGACCCACGGGAGGGGAGGGTTGGGTGCGTTTTGGGGTGTGTGACAATTCCCCCTCTCCATCACATGGGGATAACATAAGCTGGGAAAGCAAAGCACCCACTCCTCAGCTCCACACCGTGTCCTGAGCCCGATCTGCTGCTGCTGCCCCACAGCACATCATTGCCCAGCACAGCAGCTGCCCCAAAGGCCCCGGATGCTCTCCGCCCCCCGACCCCTCCTGCCCCCGAGCTGCTGCCCCAGCACGGTGCCCGGCCCCACCGAGCACAGCAGCACGAGCAGCCTCCCCACAGCCACAGCCCGGAGCACTCCCCCATCAGTTTCCATTAGTTTGGTAATTAAAGGGACAAAAATACACATTATTTTTGCCTCCCCCCCAAAGGAAAGGCTCCTGTGGGGTTTCCAAGAGGTGCACAGGGAGAAGAGGCTGCAGGAGGTCGGGGTGCCCAGGGCTGCTGGTGTCCCCAGTCCCACCTCAGCCAGTTTGGTGGGTGCCTGAGGCCAGCAGTGGTATCTCACCTACAGAGAAAATGACACATAAATAACATTTTTAAGGAGTTCCCCCTCTGAATGGCAGTAAATTAATTTCCCAAATCAAATCTGTTTTGCCTGTGATGGTCCCTGGTAAGTGATCTCCCTGTCCCTATCCCAACCCACAAGCTTTCAACATGTTCTCTCCCACTGTGCTGGTGACAGAGGGGAGTGACAGAGCAGCTTGGTGGCCACCAAACCAAGGATGGTCCCCACCCTGCTATGGGGTGGATCAGTGCTGGTGTTTGCCAGCCCATGGGCTCTTTGCCCCTAACCCTGTTCCCATCCAGCAGCGTGTTTGAAAACACCCACAGCCACCCTAATGGAAGTGCTGACACCCCCACTGCATTAAGCCATACAACACTTCTATTTAGGGCTAAAGACCTTGCTGGCATCTAATTAACACACAGATTTCACAATTTATTGCACAGCAAGACAGCAACACAACCAGGTAGGACATGGCATTAATTCTCATCCCAGCTCTCCAAAGGCCCAGCTGCACGGGTAAAGGAGAGCGGCCGAGAGCCGGCAGCGCTCCCAGCTCGTGCAGCCCTGCTCCAGCAGCAACACCCACACAGGGAACAGGCTTTTGTGTTTGTTTTCAGTGCTTTAATAAGCTTCCTCATGTCAGGAGGGTACAGCTACTCCCATCAGGCCAACAAGATGTTTGGGCAGCTCACATTGCCCCAGTCACGTTAGAAGGTGGTGTAAATGCTTACAAATATGTAAAGGGTGAGGGGCAGGATGATGGAGCCAAGCTTTTTTCAGTGATGACCAATGATAGGACAAGGGGCAATGGATGCAAACTGGAGCACAGGAGGTTCCATGTGAATCTCAGGAAGAACTTCTTTCCTGTGAGAGTGCCAGAGCACTGGACCAGGCTGCCCAGAGAGGCTGTGGAGTCTCCTTGGCTGGAGACATTCAAACCCCGCCTGGATGCGTTCCTGTGTGATGGACTCTAGGTGACCCTGCTCTGGCAGGGGGGTTGCACTGGATGAGCTTTCGAGGTCCCTTCCAACCCCTAGGATTCTGGGATTCTGTGATAAATTAAAGCTCAGTGACAGGGACTGCACAGCAGCAAGGGTCTGCCACGATGCACCAGCAGCTTCCTCCATGCTCTGCTTGAGCAGCACCTGCTCCACCCCAGTCTCAACAACTTCTCTATTTCTGTGTGCTTTGCTTCACCTTTCCTGTATTTTATGCAAGCACTTCAAAACTTCTTCCATCAAGGCAGAGTTTAACACCTTAGTTTTGGTGATCACACAACAGATGCAATGTATGGTGCCAAGAAGAGAGTACATGGTATCCCCTGGTCCATGGACACAGTGCCCACCCACAGCAGTGTCAGTCCTGCCCGTGCAGAGGGGTCTCAGCTCACAGGAGAGGTTTCCTGTCACATCCCTGTAAATCAAAATGCTGAAGTTAAAATGCAGAGTGCAAGATGGAGCAGCTCATGTGTGAAGTCGGGCTCAATAATATTTCATTACTACTGGTAAAGACTTTATAATCACTTTATTAAAAACATATTAGCTTGAATTTTGCCAATACAATTTACACGGTAGAAGTGTCCCACACAGAGAGAAGTGACACAACCCTGCCTGACATTGAGTATTTCACAGGAGCTTCCCACAATTCAGCATGAGATCTGGTGAATACCTGCTACAGGTTGTATCTCCAGCAGCTCACTGCATCCTAAACACATTCACCACAACGCTAAGAAGGTACCAAGGAACAAGGCTCCTCCTGGCCCATTAAGAGCCCTTCCCCTGCTTGGCACTACCAAAAATCCTGGGGAATTTGAGGGCCCTTTGGAACAGAGCCACCTCCCTGCAGAGGGCAAAGAGCACAGGGACTCGCTGCAGGAGAGCTGTGCTGGGCTCCAGCAGCCAGCATGGCCTGTCTGCCACAGAGAACATAGTTTTCAAAAAAACAGAACAACAAACCCATTCCCTTGAGAAATAGTTTGGCTCAGCCCAACACTGACACCCCAGAGCTGGTGACAGGGAAAGTGTCCATAAATCAATGCCCTCTGCTACGTATTTCACCTCGTGCCTGTCCCTGAGGGAGATGCTCTCCATCCTCACAGAGGGACTCGCCAGCTGCAGGCTGGGCCTCGGGCTCTGTGGGAGCTCATCATGAAGCAGTCAGAACACTCCCTGCATTTCCACTCTCCCTGGTGGATGTCCATCCTTCCTGCAGCCAGGCTGGATCATTTCAACGATGCAGAGATGACAACACCCAGGCACTGCTGTGTGTCTGCTCACAGTCACTTCTTGCTTGGCTTCACAGAATGAGTCCTCCTCTCCAAGAAGCTTGGTGACAAGTCCCCCCGTCGTGTTGGCTCAGCGCTGGGGCCCAGCAGCATCACTAGGTGAAAGACTTCACCATGCTGACCATATGATCAACACCACAGGCAACGTCCACCACCTCCCCGGGCACAGTCACCTGGGGCAGACACGGGACAGGATTATTGGTCAGGCTGGCACTCTGCACCCCAGATTTCCCATTTCTCATCCCCCTCCTCCTGCTTAACACACCGGCTGGCTTCACAGGGACTTGTACCTATGGAAGCACCACCCCAATAACCCAGAAAGCACGATTCAGCACCAGACAAACCTGTGTGCTGAGCTGGGGGATGTTCCCCTTCTCCCTCCACAGAAGCATGCAAACCCTCGGAAGGACAGAGAAGTCTCTCTAGCAGACAGCAAGGAGGCTGTGGCCTCAGCCCATCTGCTCACCAGCAGAAACAGCAAGACCCAGCAGGGACTAATCCAACAGCTGAAGAGGATCTGCCCAAGCACCACAAGAATTTGCCTCTTCTCACAGCAGCGAGGACTGGGACGAGGCAAAAGCTCAGCTTGGCCTAGGGCAGTGTTTGCTCTGATGCCAAGCAGCCCCTGCTCACTCACCAGTGCAGTTACAGCTCTTCCACATTACGCTGACTTCAAACTCAGGGACAGCCCAGGCTAAATAGGAGTTTTTCCTTAGAGCCAAGGGAGAGGGAGGTGGCTGGTTCCAGGGCAGGAGAGTACAGACAAGCACCCCAGTAGCTGCTGGGGTGTCTGAGGGAGCATAACCCCCCTGTGGTCCATGCTGAGGGAAACCCTGACGGGCCATGCTTGGTGAACCTGACTCCACAGTGTGATTTTAGGCAAATGCTCCAGAGTTGGTCTTTTTTGGTTCATTTTTAAAAGGAGGAGAAAGCATACTAAAAAACCATATACACTGCGAGTTCAGACATAGAAAGGGACTCCAGGGTGGTCCAACCGATTGCTTTCCTCCTCTCCTACTTGGCCTTTATGGAGACTGGGAACATCTGTTAGGCTGAGTGCTGAACTCCAGAGCCAAAGACTCCTCTACACCCACAGAGTTTTGCTCTCAGAGCCATGTGAGAGAAGGGAGTGGAACTGGAAGCGTTGCGAAACAGCTATGAAAACAGTGCAGTGGCTGAGGATCTCCTACTGTAACTACCCAGGCAGCCCAGTGACCCACCACCACCACTGCCTCACTTGGAAGAGGAGCAGGGGAAGGCAGCCCACTGCTATGTGGACCTGCTCCCACTATAGGCTGACCACCACAACCAAAACGTTCCCCATTTAGATGTGTAATGCCAGCCTTTGGAGTCACAGATGACCAATACTGGTGGTTTTCTACACAGAAGTGAAGAGCAGGTTAGAAAGGGAGGGAAGGGGCAGCAAGAGGTAGCACAGAAGGAAGATAAGAACTTTCAGAAGTAGTGGCACAACACCAGATTTTGCTTTGGGATCTGAAATCTACACTGAAAGAGCAGAACCAGAAGCTCAAAAAAGTTACTGAACACCTCCACCCCTAAGTAGGCTGGGAAACAAAGCAGTTCTCCAGCCATCTTAGGCTTCCACTTCTTTCAGTATTACTCAACAAAACTATGCAGCACATGGTGTTTCTTGCCCTCAGGATAACAAAGACTAGCTAAAGAATAAACTCCTGGCCTTAATACTACCATCCTTACCCTCCATGGGAAATACTGGTCTTCCATTCTTCCAGTTCCCAGGCACCCTCTTAGATTCTTGCCCCACACGAACAGTTCTCCTCTGTCTGTACAGGGAAAAGAAGATTAAGAAGAATAAAAAACAGGACAGAGTCACTAAAAAGGAAGAATTCTATTTGTGATGCTGCTACAGTGCTTCCAGGAGTATAAAGGGTTACACACAGAGCACTAAAGCCATTGGGTTCAGCTCCAAGCACAATAAATGTACTTGTGCTCGGGGCAAGTGACGCCTCACGAGCAGGACAAGCAGCAAGTTCTGGGCACAAGTCTTTCCTCCTCTTTACAGCTCTTGCTTTGGAATTTTATTTGAAGAAAGTGTGCAGCAGAAAAGATTTCAGGCAATCGTTTGTGGTGAAGTGAATGATTTGTGCAGGAAGTTAGACAATTACAGCTGACCCACACCAGCTACCAGCACAGCAAACGGGGTAAGCAGGGCAGTGCCATCTGTCCCCGGCCTGGGAGTGGGTATTCAGCTGTCTGACACGAGTGACCTTCTAACGACAACTGGGGAAAAGAAAAAACTTGTGTTCAACAGAGCTGGAGAGTTTTAAGCTCCTCAGCAAAACATGTAGCTCTCAGAAGCCATGCTGGCACTCAGCACTTCTCATTACTACACAACTACTTTCACTCCCCAGCACATGGGTTTTCTGCACTACTGCCCTCTGCTGCCCATTTTTAAGTGACCTTCAAATTCAAAACTTCCTTTAAAGGCTGGTATAAAGCCCACGGTGTACTTCTCAAAGTGTCATACCCTTTGCATTTTAATGTGAAGGACCTCCCCCTCAGATTGCTAACTGAATTGGTCAGAAGAGCCAAGAAACCCCAATACCTACCTCTAACTTAGACTCTCAGTTTTAGTTTGTCCATTTATCCCATGAATTCCTGCTGCTTCTAAAGTGCAACTGGCTGACATTCTGTACAAGGAAATTAAAAACCTTCCCAAGCTTCCCGTTTGAGAGAGAATTTTTGTTTGCTTTAGAAGAATAACCATTTCTTAATTTAAACAGAAGTTAGTTCTAAAAGTGACAGGTATGTAATAGCCAGATATTCACACTGTAATAATATGCTAGAAACCATGTCGATACCTGTAAATGCACTGCCCCCCCCATCCTGTTGCATTCCTGTGTGGTTTAAGTTTAAAGAAAGATGGATGCTATTTTTTTTTTCTTTCAACTTCCCCTAATACAGCAACTTCTCTGTGGCAGTGGGACTAGAAACTTACTTGTGAGTGCTGCAAAATGGCTCAGCCCACAGCGAACGCGAGCAACACGAATGTCCGGATTGAAGTCTGACCAGCCAAAAAGACTGGGTGGGATCATCTCTGGCACTGCTGTCTCTATTAGGTTTGGTCCTTTCCCAAGAATTCCATATCCCCAGACAAAAACATTTCCTTCTTCTGCATTACAATAAGAACACATTCTGTAAGAAAGTCTGTGCTTGAGAAATTCATTCCATGACCAAGAGTTAATCAGAGCCAAAGGGATATTTTCTTTTCTCCCAAAGCAATCTAGCACCTCTTGATTATTTAAAATTAGCAAACAATGCATTCCCATCCAAATGCCTTAATTTTTTCCTAAGCTGTGCGAGCAGATCAAGTTTCACTGGCAAAACTTTCACAGGGAAATAATGCCACCATAGCGTGGGCTGGATAAAACACTTCAGCTTCCTGACTGATGGGACAGAGGTTGAGTGTTTTATTATCACCGCTTTCTCCTTTGAGGCACAGCCAAACCAGCAGCAGGCGAGTGGCTCTGCCTGGCATCTGCCTGATGCTGGGTGCCTGGGAAAGGCAGCAGACAGACAGCATGAGGCAGGGTAAGTTGCTGTGTCTGCTAGCTCTGCTGCCCTCATGCTACAGCTCAAGTGTCACCACAGCCACATCATACATATGAACACCTTCCTCGAGATGATCCCTCGTAACAGCAGTACAATCTCCTCCCTCGCTCCTTTGCTCAGTGGCTCTGAAGCTGTGCCCCCCTGGACACTGGCAATCCAGAGCAGCATTCATTAAGAAGCCTGCTGAGGAGTTTCACTGTTCTCAGAACTCTCTCCTCTCCAGCCTGGTTTATCAAGATTTATTTATACGTCAGATTTATACTGAGTCTGAAGGGTTCTTCTTCCTCTCAAGCGTCACCTTACTTCCACCCTAAATCCATCTTCATTACGTGCCACAGATGGCCTGTGTGATCAGCAAACAAGGGATCAGAACAGCAAGCAGCAACCAGGCTCTTGTTCTAGTTAAAGTGCTCACAACACCACTCAGTGGAAGCAATGCTCTGTGGCCAGTGAAAATAACCCCCAGGACATTCCTAAAAATCGCACATTTCTTCATCTCCCAGCTTTCCTCGTAACAGGTAGCACCTTCCTGTTTCCAGTGAACAAGATGGTCCACCTGCTGCATGGCCCCACGCTACAGAGGACAAACAACTGTAGAAGTGAACTCACCTGTTAACACAATATTGCCAGTCCCCCCACACGCAGCCTCCTTTATCTTCCCAATCTTGAATGGCAAATGTCTGGGAACATTCACCTGTATGAGGTTGCAAGAGCATCATTAGAGACAAGTTAATCCACTGCAAACCAGACATACAGCCAAAAGACAAATTCCTGTCCCAAAACCAGCACAAGCACTCGAGCTGGAGCTCAACTGACCTGGGTGGTTTCTGTGACAGATGCCAACTGCAAGTATTCTGAATTTCCCCAGCCAAAGACATCTCCTTCATCTGAAACAGCCAGACAACAGTCCCCATAGGAAGAGACCTGGATAATGTTTACTCCAGCAATGTCACCACGTAGCTTAGTAGGAACACTGGTGATGTTGTAGTGTCCAAGACCTGAAAGGAAAAAAGCAGAGATGAAGATTTTTTTCCCAGCCATACTTTCAACGTCTACATAGGACCATTTTTTCATGTTCTAACCCAATCACCCTCTCTCAAAAGAAATCTTTCCATCCATATCTGTTAGCTACCAGAACACCACCTTCAATGGACAAGCAGCCACAAACACCAGTTCTGCTGGCCAAAGCTACCTCTCTAGAGTACAGAACAACTCTACACAATCACATCTGGGAAACAGTCCAGGCCCTCTCTCTGCATGGAACAAAGTGTTGGAGAGAGCAGCAACCAAGACAGGCAGATATCCTGACAGAGGGGAAGTTCACAACCCAGCTGCATCCTGTCTTCTGCAAGGAGAGCCAGGAGTGACAGCACAACACTGCAATCAGTTTAGACAACAGCAGATGAAGCAGCAAAAGAGGCTGGGAAGCAAACCCAGTACATGCAAACAGCTGCCCAGACAAGAGGCCAGGGTGTAGAGACAAACAAGATGGGCTACAGTATGTCTGCACAAGAGAGCCATGGGCAGAACCCAGCTTCAGGAGCAGGAGGACTACACAGCAGGAAGGACTAAAAGTCCTTTGACAGCAGGAGCCACCAGGAAAAGGGCCTGGCCTAAGATCCCATGTAAGGCTGCAGTAGCTGCTGAAGGTCTCTGCCAGTTCAAAAGGAGCCAGAAGCAGAACAGAACCCGAAACGAGAATTGTGAAGGCAAAGCCTGCACAGAACCAGGGAGCCAACCTTCCCAGGCCACTTCCACAGCCCTTCACAAGCTTCAAACAGTAGCCACACTCTCCTCAGACTGCATGCTTGGATCACCAGCATGGCACCCAAAAGCTCCTCCAAAAATGAACTGCTTTGTCTGACTTTGGTTACACGAGAGTTTTGAGAACATCTGCACACAGCTGGAACCATACCAGCCCCTCTCTGCCCATACATGCATGACAAATACACATTACAAACCCTGAATTAGGAGAGCTTGCTGCATTCATCACTCCACTGCAACACAAGCTGAGCTGAGCTCCTACCTGTTTGTCCATCAGCTCCCCATCCGCATGCATAGACTGCACCTTTCTTGGTTCTAAACAGACTGTGGTCCTGCCCACACACCACCTGCACACAAACAAAAAGCCAGAGCTGGTCAGGAAAGGTCACGTGTTCAGAACTGATTTAACGAAGCATTACTGGCAGACAGACTGAGGGATGAACCTCTACAACACCCATCCACCCAGATTTCAACCTTTCTCTCCAGATCAAATGGCTCTATAGGCTGAGAACAGCAGGACACAGCACAGCAAACAGCAGTTTGCTTTGTGGGAAGCCCTGCTGCAGCTGATCTGTTCCCAGATCCAAAACAATGCTTAGTTATCAGAACACTCGATTCAGCAGTGCAACACAATAAACCAGCAAAGAGTAAATAAGAGCTCTCCCTTCCCAGAGTGCTCCCACATGGCTCCTGGTGCCAGCTACAAACTGCTATCGATTCCCTGCCATGTAAGCACTCGAGGAACACATCTGTTCTCAAATTGACATTTATGTTGAACTAGCAATCATGTCTGCCACAGGCTTGGCATGAAGTAAAGCCAAAATCTTCAAAAGCAGACATTAAAAATTAGTCAAAGATTAAAGGGACACACATGAGATTGACTACCAAGAGTATTAAGCTCATAACTGCTGTCATCCAAGTACAAACAGGTACCAATTATTCAAGCCCCTTGAAAAAAATAAAATCATGAAAAATCCAAGCAGAAGTTTACGATCTGCTGGGACAGGTGCTGCATGGAACAGGAGCAAGCTTTGCCCTCAGAATACTGCTACAGCAGCAGAGACATGAGTGAACTGCTCCTGTGCCTGGAAACACTGCAGCCACGTGTGGACACGGCAGCATTTATGCTGCTCTGCAGTCCCTCACCCTCCTGAAGCCTTGCCCAAGGGAACTGCTGGCTAGTCCAAGTGGATGGTCTCAAAGCTCACTTTTGAAACGGGGAAACAAAATTCAAAATAAAACAGTTCAAGTGATACAGAAGTGTCAAAAGGGAACAAGAGCAAGAAATCTGGATGGGAAGACATGAGGTGTCAGAACGACCTCCCTGCTGTGCAGGTGTTACCTAGAAGTTGAGCAAGCAAACACTGCACTGGATTCCCATCAAGTTCTTCAGTAAGTTCAGACCCTGCACTGCCAGTTGCAACTGCTCTACAAAAGCATGGAGCAAAATGCCACCTGGTGCTTTTTATGAGCAACATATAGTAGATTGCCTCATCATTACAAAAAGCTTCAATGAATGATTTGCATGCTGATTTTTTTTCCCCCCTTACAGAATCACAGGCTGGTTGAGGTTGGAAGGGACCTCTGGAGATCATCTGGTCCAGCTGTCACCTACAGGAGGTTGTCCAGGACAATTTCCTGGCAGCTTTTGAATATTTTCAACCAGGGAGACTCAACAGCCTCTCTGGGCAACCTGTGCCAGTTCTAGTCACAGTAAAAAAAAGTGTTTCCTGATGTTCAGAGGGAACCTCCTTTGTTTCAGTTTGTGCCCACTGCCTCTTGTCCTGACACTGGGCATCACTGAACAGAGCCTGGCTGTCCCCGGTGCACCCTCCCTTCAGGTATTTATACACATTACCAAGACACCCCCCAGCCTTCCCTTTTCCAGGCCACACAGTCCCAGCTCTCAGCACTTCCTCACAGGAGAGATGCTCCAGTCCCTTCATCGCCTTAACATGCCTTCATTGGACTCTCTCCAGTATGTTCATGTCTCTCTTGTACTGGGGAACCCAGAAATAAACGTAATATAGAAGGGAAGGGCCACATCCCTTGACCTGCTGGCAACCCTCCTCCTAATGCAGCCCAGATACCCTTTGCCTTCTCTACAGCAAGAGCACGCTGCTGGCTCATAGTCAACCTCACCAGCACCCCCAGGACCTTTTCAGCAGAGCTGCTTCACAGCCAGGTGGCCCCCAGCATACAGTGGTGCTTGGGGCTGTTCCTCCCCCAGTGCAGGACTCTGCCCTTCCCCTTGCTGAACTCCATGAGGTTCCTGGCAGCACCATCCTCTGGTCTATCAGTGACTCCTCCTAGGTTTATGTCATCTACAGACTGGCCGAGGGTACACTCTGCCCCATCATCCACATCATTAGTGAAGATGTTAAACAGGACTGGATGCAGAATTGACCCCTGGGGTACACCACTTACCTGGACAACTCTGCTGTCAAACTCCTTCAGCTGATGAATCAGATGGCTTTCACTGGACACCAGCAAACACCACCGAGAAGACAAAAGGCAACAGAGAGGAGTTCAGAGGACTGCAACTGAAAAACACGAAGGCAGACCTGCCTCTACTGAGAGCCACTTCACTAGTGCAAGGAGAGAGATACTTTCACATATTCTGTTATATATTCAAATCCCACTGTAAAATTACTGCACAGAGAAGGAAAGCAGTTTTGCATTCTCTTATTTAAGAAGTTAAGAACTGTCACTTTTTAAATATAATCTCTCATGGGAATTGGGGATAGGAGCAGTCGTCAAACACAGTCCCTAGTCTGGAAGAAGCACAGACACTAGGTAATGCTGGAGCACCTTTACAAACACTGCACTGAACTGCAGAAGAACCAGATTTAAGTCCCAGAGCACAGTGTGCAGTTAACATCCATTACATTCTTTCACAAACACAGGAATTCTGAACAATCCAATAACAAACTTCCAGTACCAAGGTGAAAAAAGGCAGCTAAATTACAGCTATTTGCTTAAACTCTACAGGCCAAGTCTTGGGGATCACGGAGAGAGCAATCAGCAAGATCTCTTCTAGGCTCTGCCAGGGAATTCATAAATTTCAACATATTCCCACTACCCACTTACAACACACAGAGCATTTTGAGAAATTGCTTTGGTGTGGCTCACAAAAACCCTGCAAAGCACTACAGATTGAAAGGCAGTTGTAGCAGAGATATTCAAGAGAAGCACACCTCTTTCATCATTAAATGGCATTTCTGACACCCTCAGAAACTGCACTTGCACTCCGAGAGGCTAGAGGCAGAAAGGGCGACCACTAACACCAATTATCTCGGGCTGGGTTTTCTCACTGTGCCCTGTGAAAACTGTCACCTGCTGACATCTGTCTTTCGTGAAGGTGGTCACAAGAGTGCTCGTGCCCAGGCTAGGTTTAAAGCCAAGCTGTTTGTATGATGCCTACAGCATAAAAGCCTGTTCTCAGACTCCTTAATCTTAAACAGCATCCTTATAACACCAGATTTTTCTCACCTCCAGACCTCTCTGTAGGGCTGTTCTCTTGCAGTTATGTCTTTAGCATTAATGAAGTTTAAGATCTTTGGATTCTCACCTGTAAGTTTCATCTTCAACAACCTTCCGGCCACACTGTCCATAGGAATTGTTCCCCATGGTGAAAACTGAAAAAAAACAATGATAAAATGCACTGGTTTTATGGCTGTCCAATCCCCCAAAAGCCTTTTTTCAGGTACACACAACATTTTCATGTGGTCCTCAGCATGCAAAGTGGAACACAGTACTGTAAACCTGGCATAAGCTTTCTTCAAACCATGTCCACTTAAATTCAAGTGACTGAATCCATTTTTGTCAACAACATCCCAGGAATATCATTGCAGGCACAGGAGCATTACCTGGAGCCCATTGGCTGGTTTCCATTAATTGCAGAGTTCATCCTGCCGTTGCCAAGGAGACTCTGAAATAGATCAGTGCTCCCAGAGGAGTGTTCAATCAACCAGCCAACCAGCTCACCCACTGATAAGCAGCGCTGGATGGCTCAGCACAGCCCTGCTGCCACTGCACCAGAGAATTCCCAGGGAGCCAATTCACACACAGGATCTTCCGTAGAAAAGCCCATTAATTAATCGCTTTTGTAAACGTAGTGCTCTGGGGCTTCAAGGGGAAAGTAACACAAGAGTATTGGCATAGCCATCCAAAACTGAATTCAAAGCCATGTCTGACTGAACAAGACAAACAGGCCACGCTTACATGAGGCCCGGGGCTGGGTAAACAAACCATTCTGCAACACTTGTAGTGAAAAAGCTTCCAACACATTTATGGCTTGAGCCAAGCAGAGCTCACTGCACCATCACCAGCTCAGGGCTCTCCCTCCAGAGAGCAATCCCACCAGGGCAGCAGCTACCCGCACCACATCTGCAGTGCAGACCGCCCACCCAGGGTCTAGCTCTGAAGGACAGGAGAGAATCTTCTCCAGAGCTTTCAATGAAGGCAGTCAGGAGTCCCTCAGCAGCAGCACAGCGATACTGTACCTCCCTCGCTATCCGTCAGGACCAGGGAATGGGCTCTCCCACAGGACACCTGCAAGACTCGAGTCTGCTGCGGCTTCTCCAGTGGCAAAGGAATTGGGGATGGTTCCAAGACATATTCATAGCCCTTAGCTTAAGGAAGAGAAACAAATTAAAAAGTCAGTCGCTTCCATAAAACCAATTCATCGTGTATTTGCTGAACACGTTGTACACACACACACACTGACTCCTGTTCTGACTCTGAAGCAAGAGCGCAACCGGGATTTGCCCTGGGGAGGAAGAAGTCAAAAGCCATAGGAATGTCCAAAGGCAATGATTATTCCCCAAAACCCAGTGCTCTTAGGGCTTTGGGTGGCCAGAACTGAGAAACAGAGGCTGTCAGCCATACATCCAACTGCTTTGGGGAACAAGGCTGGATTACTCGAGAGCTTAACGCCAAGCACAAACTAAGTACTCAGTGCAGCTGGGGATCTTGCAGCAAGGTACAACAGCAGCAATCACAGACAGCATGAAAGGGGAACAAAAACATCTCAGGGCTTCATATTTAAAAACCAGTAGATTAAAGGCCCTTTCAGAAAAAAGGAATGCAGGAAACATTAGCCTGGCTCCACAGGGATAAGAGATCTGAGGTTTATGAAAGAAAATGACGGGCCGTACGAGGAAAAGAAGATTTAGTAACTTGAAGAATATGTAATCAGTTACAGTCAACCAGGGAGAAAAAGGGGAAAAAAAAGAACAGTGAAACATAAATCGGTACTAGGGAAAAGGTTAAAGGGAGATAAAAAGCTTTGGTATCAAAGCAAGCCACTGTGACAAGTGAAATCAAATCCCAGAGAAGCCAAACCAGTTTCCTGCTCACACAGAGCAGTGCTCTAACTGGTTCTCACCACTTTGCACTAAAAAAACCCCCGAAAATCCACACATACCCTTTCACAGCAAGAGACTTGGTGTGAGCATGGGAGCCTGCCACACAATACAGCAGGGACTGAAAGGCAGCTGAAGTTGTGTCTGTCTGAAGAGATGTGAAAGTCCCAGAGCAAAAAAACCTTTTCCTGTCCCTGTCCCTTCTAGCAGGGCCACACAAGGCACTGGAACCTGTGGTAATGAACTCAGCACCATCACTAATCACACCTGAAGGGTTTTTGAGACAAGAGACAGCGAGGTGGCTAATGCAGGGAGTGTAAAGGTAAATTATTAGTAGCTTAGCTTGGAAATGGCTGAAGTCAGAGCATGAAATACAAGCATCTAAAAGTCAGAAGGTTGCAAATCCCCCTGGAAACAAAGCATCTATGGGGACCAGGTACCAAAGTGAGTCTGCAAAACTGAGTAACCGAGCAGCACATCCAGACAGAATGACTGAATAACATGTTTTTCCTTCAAAATGCAATTTGGGATTAAACAAAAAGCCCCTCACAGCTTCACACAAAATTCCACTGACTGTATAAAAAGATCTCTGTGGGAAAGGAAATCAGAGTACAGATGCAAAGGCAACAGGAGTGAACAAACCACCCTGCCAAAATGGTTTTATTAACTAGCCCACTACATTGCCTAGGATCAAACTACAGAGATTGACAGCAACACCTTAACCAGCACCCACACCTCACCCCGTTACACCCAGGCAGGGATGCACACCTTGACCAATCACAAACACACAAAACCACAGCTGAGCTCCAAAAAAAGGACTTCTTTTAGGGGGAAAAAAAAAGCACAGCCCTGCACTCTACATCAGAGCCCCCTGGGTGTTTTTCACACCTTCCAATGCAAAGTTTCTGATATCAGGTGTGTCCTGTGAGCCCTCACACCACCCCAGTCCTTACTTCGATCTCTTCTGCTTCTCTGGAAGCCAAGCTGGGAATCCTTGTTCAGCCCCATGCCCCACACCTTGGTGATGTCCGTGGTGGTCGAGGAGAGCAGCGTGAATCCATAACCGCAGGCAGCAGAGGAGATCTTGGAAGACAAACAAAACCCACACCATTCAGTTATAACTGTGGCTCAGAAAAACAGGTTTCACGCAGTGCTATGTGTCCATCAGCATCCCGGCACACCCAGCCCAGATCCACGGTGCACGTGGTCCTTGCACACATGATCAGGAATGTTCTTCAGCAGCAAGCACAATGGTGTGAGCTCAGGTGCAGTACAACTGCCCTGGAGTTTTGATTTGTGCACACAAATCTCTATTTATTTATTATTATTTTAGACCGTTCTTTTCCAACACAAAAGGCAGGCACATTTGCTGACCTGCAGCAAAAAAAAACCCAAAACCAAAAATCCAAACCCCACAAAGCAACACTGAGGGGACATTAACACTGCTGTTTTACTCCCTTTTTGCCTCAGAAGCCCAGCTGACAGCTCTGCCCTCTCCTGGAGTCCAGAGAAGGGCAACGAGGCTGGGGAGAGGTCTGGCAAACAAGCCTTATGGAGACCAGCTGAGGGAACTGGGGTTATTGAGCCTGGAGAAGAGGAGACTGAGAGGAGACCTTATTGCCCTCTACAACTACCTAAAGGGAGGTTGTAGTGAGGCTGGTGTTGGTCTCTTCTCCCCAATTGCTGATGACAGGATAAGAGGAAATGGCCTCAAGTTCCATCAGGGGAAGTTTAGGTTGGAGATTAGGAAGAAGTTCTTTACAGAGAGGGTGGTTGGGCACTGGAATGGGCTGCCCAGGGAGGTGGTGGAGTCACCGTCCCTGGGGGGGGTCAAAAAAGGGGTTGATGAGGCACTTGAGGCCATGGTCTGATGGTCTGATGGTTAGGAATATGATGGGATAAAGGTTGGACTTGATGCCCCTGGAGGTCCCTTCCAGCCATGACTCAGTGATTCCATGAAGCACACACAGGAGAGGACCGGGGTCTGCAGCTCATGGTGCCAGCGTGGCTGGGGCAGAGCAGCCCCAAGGGCACGGCCAGCGGGGCCCTGCTGCCCTGGGAATGCTGGACATGCCCGTGCTGTTCATGGCCCAGACGAGAGAGCACAGGAGCACGGATATACCGGGATATACGGCGATACCCGTGTGTCCCTGGTGCTGTGGTTGTACCCAAAGCCTTTAGAGCAGAGCCCTGGTGCACCCAGGGCCCAGAGGAGGCCCCGGCCCGGGCGGACCCCGCCGCGCCCACGGCCCTGTG
>VZRW01007872.1:45425-78578 GCA_013398125.1 Aegotheles bennettii | reverse complement strand
CCAGACCCAAACCCAGACCCACACCAGGATCCAATTCCAAATCCAGACCCAAACCCACACCAGGATCCAATTCCAATTCCAAACCCAAACCCACACCAGGATCCAATTCCAATTCCAAACCCAGACCCACGCCAGCATCCAATTCCAATTCCAGACCCAGACCCAGACCCACACCGGGATCCAAACCCACACCCACATCGGGATCCGATTCCAAACCCAGATCCAAACCCAGGTCCAAACGTAGTCCCCGACCCAAATTTAAACCCAGCCCCAAACCAAAATCCAGACCTAAATCCAGACCCCTTCCCAAACCCAAACCCAGCCCCAAACCCAAACCCTGGACCTAGAACCAGAGCCAAGCCCAGCCCCAAACCAACACCCAGCCCCGTGCCCATACCCACCTCACCTGGCGGTGGCAGGGCTGGCTGTGGTGGCACCCAACCACAGCCCTCACCCCCTGCTGTCATTGGGGATGACTCCTGCCCCACCCTGGCACACACCATGTCCCACATCCCAGCCCTCGCTTCCCACCAGAGGAGGTGACACATCCACCTTCCAGGAGGAAGCTGCCAGCCTTTCACCCCCCACCCCAATCTCCTCCCCGTGGCATCTTTCACAAGAGACCTTTGCCCAACCCCGTGGTGGGTGAAATGTCCTTCCTGCTGCCACCCCGCCGGGCTGCTCCCCGGGCCTGCCCCCAGGTGGACACTGAGATAGGGCTAGAAACTGACCCTGGCTTTATTGGTGAGAAACACAAACCCATTCAAAATACCAACAGGGGAGAAAAGGAGGGCTGGTGGTGAGGGGTCCCTGGTGGCTGTGGAGGCCACAGCCCCCCAGAGCAGATGGAGTGGGGCTGGGTCCCTCCTCACGGTGCCATTGGGACAACTTGGGCTTGCCGTGCTGGTGGATGGAGATGGCCTCTTGGCTGGGCCAATCTGGCTGGCAGCCCCCAGAGTCTGTGGCAGCTGCCAAAGTCACCCAGCCCCTCTGGTTTGGCTCTGAGCCCTGGCTGCATGGGAGCTGGCAGAGATAAAGCTTCAGCTGGCTGGCACGGGGGGCTGAGGGATCACAGGATCTTCCTCCGGGTGCTTTCGGTACAGCGGTTCAGGATGAGGTCTTTGCTGGGACGGGGAGGAACAGCAGGTTGAGCCTTGGGCTTGTTCTCCTCCTGCTCGTTTTTCTCAACTGCGGGTAAAGCAGATGTACAGATGGGTCTCCACCACCCAACACCTTCATGTTAACCTTCAAAGGCTTCCTATGTAATGACCACCCAACCTCCTCCCTCTCCTCCTGTCTCAGCCACCTGTGATGGTCTTCCTGGAGGTCAGGGTGGTGGCATAAGCACTCTGGTTCCTGGCTGGAAGCTCTGCTTAGGTGGGAGCCCAGCTCTAGGACCATGCAAGGAACTGCTCTCTCTTGGGGAGGTCATGGATCCCACATGGGCATTACCAGATCTAAAGCATTTACTTCAGTAACAGCCTCCTTCTTCTTGCAATGCTTCCCTCTAGGTGCTCTGCTGACAGCTCATGTACAAGGTAGTGCTGATGGGAACAGCAGCACGGGGGACGTTAGCTGCACGGAGGAAAGCACAGGTCCTAAATGTGGGCTGATCCCCACCAGGACCATATTCTGCACCTTTGCTGTCAGAACTACAACCAGAGGGAAGAAACCTCATTGGAAAGAAACAACTCCTGCATGCGCTTTGCCCATAGGAAGGTGGAAACACAAGGTGTGACCTCCATGTTCTGTCCTACACCAGCAACCATTGTTGGAGGGCATGGGCCATGCTTGCAGGACTTCAGCCCACGTCCATGGCAAAGGCACTGCTGAGACTTACTGATGACATTGGCCTTGTTCTGGAGATTCCCTCTCATGTTCCTCCGGCTCTGGATGTACTTTCTGCTGTTCCTCCTGTAGGTCTCCTGGCTGATCTGCTTCCGGCCCTGCTTGTGGATGCTCTTTGCATTCCGGATGGTGGATCTGCAGAGAGTCAGAAGCAAGACTTCCAGTTTCCATGCCGGCAGCTCTCACACCAAGCACTTTCTCACCAAGGATTTCCCCCCCCCCGTGCTTCCTCCTGTGCCTCACCCAAACCCCAACATCTGCTTTGAGGCTTTGCCTGGTGGAAGGCAGCAGGTGGAGGCCAACCCTGGAGGGCAACGGTGGGTGGGACGTGATGTGCAGCTGGAGTGGTGCTTTGGAAGCAAACACCGAAAGGTGAAGCCTGAGCACAAGCATGGAAAGTAATGATGGGGATGGAGAGGTAGATTGGGTGTGAGGCTGGAAGAATGGGATGGGCATGGGCTTTATCCAAGAAAGCCATGGAGGTGATCTATGACCCCTGGATGGATGAACACACAGTGTCTACACTGGCTGCAGCACTGAGATCCCTGGTGTGGTGTCTGGCATGGGTTCCCTACACCCAAGGATCAGTGAGATCCCTGGTGTGGTGTCTGGCGTGGCTGCCCTATGCCCAAGGATCACTGAGATCCCTGGTGTGGTGTCTGGCATGGCTTCCCTACGCCCAAGGATCACTGAGATCCCTGGTGTGATGTCTGGCATGGCTCCCCTACACCCAAGGATCAGCGAGATCCCTGGTGTGGTGTCTGGTGTGGGTTCCCTATGCCCAAGGATCAGTGAGATCCCTGGTGTGGTGTCTGGCATGGGTTCCCTATGCCCAAGGATCAGCCCCTGGGCCAGGGGTCAGTGTGGGGGACATGTCAGTGTGTGCCTGGCCGTGCCGTGCTGAACCCACAGCAGAGAAACTCCAGAGAGAAGTGAAAGGCTGAGCAGCCCAGGCTGGGTGGTGGCACGCTGCCACGGGGAACCCCCGGCCTTGGGGACCGTCCCCAGGCAGGCAGATGAGGCCACCACTGTGTCTTCACTACCAGGGCATGAACGAGGTGGCTCCTGACATCGCTCCCATGGCATCGTCCTCCTGCTCTGCTCAGGGCAACGTCTGCCCTCAGCCCCTCCCTGCCCCGAGCAAAGCTCTTGCCAGGTCACCACCACTGCAGCATTCACCTCGGGGTGGGGGCAAATCACTGTCCTTGAAACAGGCCACCTCCCCCAGAGGGTCAGCAGGCATCACCGTGCTCAACTAAGCGGATTTGGGCCATTTTGCACCATCTCACCCTCAATTTGTGCTCCAGCAGAGCTGGAGTTTGTTATCTTGTAGGGAAGCAAAGACAGCAGCAAGCTCTGCCCTTCCTAGCGGTCTCCTTTGCATCAGAATTAATGAATGATTATTGCTTTTTATCTTTTTCATCGCAATAAAATCCCTTCCATCAGCTCAAACCCTCCCATCAGACCAGGCTATTTGGTGGCTCTCCTTACAGTATCACAGACTCACAGAATCCTAGGGGTTGGAAGGGACCTCGAAAGCTCATCCAGTCCAACCCCCCTGCCAGAGCAGGGTCACCTAGAGTCCATCACACAGGAACGCATCCAGGTGGGGTTTGAATGTCTCCAGCCAAGGAGACTCCACAGCCTCTCTGGGCAGCCTGGTCCAGTGCTCTGGCACTCTCACAGGAAAGAAGTTCTTCCTGAGATTCACATGGAACCTCCTGTGCTCCAGTTTGCAACCATTGATCTCTCCTTCTCAGGGGTTCAGTGGATGCACTCAGGAAAGAAGAAAAAGGCCAATTTGAGAATTAAACGAGATTAGCCCAGAAAAGCAACTTTGCAGAAGGACAAGGAGAAATACACCTGGCTGGAGGAAGGAGCCTGGAGGGGCCTCTCTGCCCATGGAAGTCAGGGAGCACAGAGCTATTTTTGCTGCAGTCCCCAGGATCTGCCTCTGGGTCTGTCTCTGCCCTTCTCACATCTCTCCCTTGCAGTTCCTCATTGGCAGGGCGAGCGAGAAACACTACAAAACACTGTCTGGTTTCACTTCACCCCCCTCAAGGAAGAGCTTTAGTCCTCCTCCTCCCCGCCCAAGGCTTCTCCTACCTCCGTGGAGGAGCGCTCCGGTTCCTCAGCTCGTTCTTCACAGAGGGGTTCACCTCCCCAGCTTTCTGCAGGTACATGGAGGGGTAATAACCCGTGGTTTCATCCTTCCTGCAGTGCAACACAAAACAACATTGCTGGCAGCCTGGGCTCTGTGACCACCACCTCCTCAGTCCCCTCCTCAGCTGGTGCTGGGTGGGCTGTTTCATAGTCATGGAATGGTTTTGGTTGGAAAAGACCCTAAGGATCATTGAGTCCAACCATTAACCCAGCACTGCCAAGTCCACCCCTAATCCATGGCCCTCAGCACCACATCTACACAGCTTTTAAACCCCTCCAGGGATGGGGCCTCCACCACTGCCCTGGGCAGCCTGTGACAGTGTCTGACAACTATTTCAGTGAAGAAATTGTTCCTAATATCCAGCTTCTCATGTTGCTTGCAGGGATGGGGGCTTCAGCTGTGCCCCCATCTTGTGTGCCTGTGGCTCTCCCTGGACGTGTGACTTGAGTCCCAGAAGCAAGCGGGTAGTGGACAGAGCAATGGCTCACAGCTTTCAGGGTCTCACCAGCTCCTATGGGCTGCCCTGGTGGGTTCGCTGAGCTCCTGGCAGACACCTCACCATATGCTCAAGAAACCTTCCCTGGTCCTTGTCCTGTCTCCCCCTGCAGCCCAGCAGACCTGCAGACACCAGGATATCCTTCCAGACCACCGGCAGGCTGGGCCAGGAGGACACCCAGGGTTTGCAGCCACATCGTGTCCTGCTGCGAGTGCACAACCCGTGACTCTCCAGAGCACAGAGGCAGCTGGGGTTCCCCTTGGGAAAGCCCAAGTCTGCCGGGCAGTCCAGGGCTGGGATGGAAGCTGAGGTCTGGAGAAGCAAAACGTGCCACAGTACTTGGAGGCAAAATAAGAGATTTTTGTGTTTTTCCACCTGCTGTCTCTGAAGCCCCCATCAGTGGAAGCCCCAGCTGTGATGTTTAACATCTGGCAAAGCCACAGGCTGCTGGAAGCAGCCCTGAAAAAGGAAGTGGCACCCAATGGTTGGTGGCTTTCACAGCCCCAGGGCAGAGAACCTCTGGTTCACCCCTTCCCTCTGCCCAAATTCCTGCTTGCCTGATTTGTTCACGGCATCTCTCACCTGATGACCCACCAGCCATCGAGGAGCTTGTGGATGACTTCGACGGTATCACCCTCCTTGAGGGTCAGCTCATCCTCCTCCACCGCTGTGTAGCTTTTCTGGACAATGTATTGCTCACCTGTGCACAAAATTGGGACATCAGGTTGTGTGCCACCACCCCTGGGACAGGGCTCAGCCTCTCCAGCTGCTGAGGAGAGGAGGCACCAGAGCATCTACCCTACATTTTTGGCAAGACCCAGGATGCTTCAGGTCTCCAAGGGTGGATTCAGACTTCCCCCAGCCTTGTTGGTGCCTTGTTGGCTCATCCCAGCCCCTCCAGCTCCTCTCCAGGAGGAAGCTTGTGAACACAAGCAGTGGAAGCACAGCTATGGCTGCCGAGAGCGTGGTACAGCTCGTGTGGTTACATGAGGAAGAAGGAAGTGCTGTGCTAATAGTTCCTGTTGCAGTGTTTTGAAAACCACAAAGACAAAGCCTGGAGAGCAATCGGTATGAGTCTGCAGGACCCTCCCTCTGCTTTGTGTGAGAAGGCCCTGGTGTCACGATGGGGCGATGGAGAGGGCTGATGGTGACAGGGCTGAAGCCAAGCGCTGGGGAAAGCCTGCACCTCACGTTGGGTGGTGCACCCTGCTTCTTCACCAACCCAGCAGCTTGGCATAGCCCCAGCCAGCTCAGGTGGCCACTGGCTGGGGATGTGCACCTGTGACCAGCCAAAACAAGCATCTAGCGCTGAGCTGCAGGTCACGGGAAGCTCCTGGTGTTGAGAGTAAAGCACTGAACCATGAGATCCATCCCTCCTGGCAGCTCCTACAGCAACACCTCCCTGCCCAGCGGTCCTGTTCAGCCTTGAAACGAGCCACCCCAGCAGGGAGCAGCAGCCTGATGTGCTCTGCTGCACACCCTGGTTACCCCCACTTTTCACCTGCATAGTTGGGCTCCTGCTCTTCGGACTCATCAGGACCATCCATTGGCTCCAGGTAGGCAGCTGGCACCCAGCCCCGCTTATTCTTCAACTGACAAAACCACCAGCCTGCAAAGAAAGCAGCCAAGGGTGCTGTGGGGGCAGCAGCACCAGGGCTGTCCCCAGCCAGGCTGTCCACGTGGCCTGGACAGATGGTCCGACCTCTGTTTACATGGTCTAAGCAGGGAGCTTGGCCAGTTCCTCCTGGGCAGGAAACCTCCCAGGCTGAGGCATGCAAGGAGGCTGCAGGGTTTTCTAGGATTGCCCCACACCCTCCTCGACTGTCACATGGCTCCATGTGAATGTGAACCATGTCCCAAGGGGCAGGAAGCTCTGGGAGGTGTGGTGATGCCATTTGCATCTGCTCTGAACTTCTCCTCTCCATCAGAAGACCCTCATACAACCACCTACCCCTCAACCCATGGACTGGTGTGACCAACTCCCAGGGCATGCCACGTGTGGGCAGCCCCTGTCCCTGCCCAGATGGTGGCCAGGAGGGAGCCAGCCAGGGACAGACACATACCACTCTCGCTCTTCTCCACAACATCCACCATGTCCCCAGCTTTTAGAGCCATCTCAGATGTGGAGCTCTTCTCGTAGTCGGCGATGGCTCGGTACGTTTGGAGGACAATGGGGCCTGTGATATCTGTGGGGGAGAAGTGAGAGACATTCCCACTGAATACCCCATTTCAGACAGGTCAGGAGCAGCCTAGGGCAGCCCAAAGTGCTCTCCCAGCATCTTCTGGGCCTGAACCAGCTGGTTCCCAGAACATGGTCTCATTCCCCTTGAGGCTGTGGTTGCCCCTTTCCCTGCTGCAGAGGTGGCCGTGTGTATCTCTCCGAGGCATCTTACCAGAGGCGTTCTTCTTGGCATCCTTTGGCAGGAGGAAGACCTCGGGCTTCTTGATCCTAGAGGGGTGAGAGCAGAGGCAGCCGCATGCTGACCACCCCTCAGCACCACCAGCAGCGGTGCCCTCCCCACGGGCTGCTGCCAGCACCTGGGGCTGCAGGATTCCCCCCGGAGCACGGGCAGATGGACTCACTGGCTGTCTGTGATGGGGTTCATGTCATCGGGACGGACCTTGAAGAAGTTGACCACGTGCAGGCAGCGGGAGATCTTGTGGGGCAGGTTGACCAGGGTGTAGCAGTACTCAGAGAGCGTGCCCTGCCTGTTCTGGGTCGAGCGCTGCCCATCAAACCACTTCGGGGCTGGGGGAGAGGGCAAAAAGCAGAGAAAAGCCCTGTTTGTATGAGTTCCTCGAGCAGGCTGCTCTGAATCATTCAGCATAAGAAGGACATGGAGCTGTTGGAGCAAGTCCAGAGGAGGCCACGAGGGTCCGAGAGCTGGAGCGCCTCCGTTTTGGGGACAGGCTGAGAGAGTTGGGGGTGTTCAGCCTGGAGCAGAGAAGGCTCCAGGGAGACCTTGGAGCACCTTCCAGTGCCTGAAGGGGCTCCAGGAAAGCTGGAGAGGGACTGGTGCCAAGGGCAGGGAGTGATGGGATGAGGGGGAACGGGTTCAAACTAAAGGGAGGTTGATTTAGACTGGGTATTAGGAAGAAGTTCTTTACTGTGCAGGATGACTCCCATAGCCATGCTCAGATGAAGCCCAGCTGCTGGGCCACAAATGCAGTGACTGCACCGGGGTACAAGGAGAGACTCGGGGGAGCAGCCTGTGGCCAGGACACGGACATGGACATCCCCCTGTTTCACTGGCCATGCTGGATGTTGGGCAGCAGCCGCTCCTGATCCCCAGAGTTCTAAAATGACACTGGCAGCCCTGACCTGACAGTGCTGAACCCTGTGTCGGGGTGCACGTGTGTGTCCCCGCTGCACTCCCCCCAGCAGCCCAACGCCTGCCCTGTCCCCACATGTGTTTTCAGTTCCCCACACGGGATGGGGATGCTCTGAACACCCTGGCACAGCAGCAGCGTGTGGGGAGGGTCCCGGCACGGTGGTCGGTGTCAGTCTGGCCCCAGTGGGAGACCCCCAGCTGTGGCACCCTGCGTGGTGGTGCAGGTTTACTCCTCCTCCTCAGAGGCATCAGCCACAGCCACAGCTATTTCTCATGCTCCTCTCTGCCTCCTTTAAAGCAGGAAATTAAATTGAGGGAGGAATTTTGCTGACCCACACCTTGCTTGGGGACAAACTCTTTGTTTCAGGAGTTCATTCCTTGTCATTGAAGACACATTGCATCACTTCCTCTTGCAAAATATCTGTGTTGCCATAGGGGCACTGAAACCAATCCTGGTGACAGTGTCACCAAAGGAGGGCTCAGCTCAACTCAGGCTCCCCAAACCCTGTGTATGTTCTTGGGAGCACACTGGATTCTTGGATGCTGTGGGATGAGTGCCCAGGGTGCCAGCCTTTGGGGAGGAAGGACTGGGTCTGCAGGGCTGGAGAGCATTGGGAGAACCCCCCTGCCCACTGCTCAGACCTTCCTGGGGGTTTGATCCCAAGCCTGGTGGGCGAGGACAGAAATCCCACCCAGCACCTGCGCGGAGGCGGCTGGCAGAGCTCAGCCCCAGGAGAATTCCCAAACCAGCTGCAATTTCTATCTCAGCCACCAGCCCCAGCGCTTGCCCCTCTCACCTGGCAAGTGTGGGATGATCCGGTTCTCCATGTTGATGTCCCCGGATTCGATGGGAAACATCTCTTTCAGTGCTTTCTGTGGAGCAGAGCCAGATCCCCTGTGGCACCCACACCCCTGGTCACCGCTTGCCCCCAAAGGGGCGAAGGAGGTAGAAGCATGGGGACCCAGGGGCTTCTTTTGAGCCAGGTTTGGTTTTGGGGCAATTTCAGTTGGAATTTGCCCTCCTCTTTCTCTCCCCCCCAAGCCCTGGTGTGCTGGGCCAGGGGCTGGTGCCCGGCCCAGGACGACTCACGTGGAACTCGTAGATCTCGGTGAAGCGGCGGTAGACGAGCTTCTCGGAGAGGTCGTTCCACTTCACCAGGAACATGTAGACCTGAGGGCAAAGCAGAGCAGCTGCAGCTGGGTGAACTTGGCAGGGGCAGGGAAGGGGACAGGAACATGCCAGCGGGTGGGAATCCAAGAGGGAAAAGCCCTTTCCCAGCCTGCAAGGCAACCAGTGGCTTGCAAAGGAGCCCAAAATGTTATGTGTTCAGGACATTTTAGCCTTTGAACCCCCAAAGAGTATGCTCTTAGGCCCTTGGTCACATCTACCTCAGGAAATTTGGCTTTTCACCCCGGCCAGTCCCCTCTGCTCAGCTGGTGGGAAGGTTGCTGTGTACTCACATAGTGCTGGCTGGGGAAAAACCTCTTCTCGTAGCCCAACAGCTCGATGTGCCGGATGAAGGCATCCCCCATCGCTGCTCCTGGCCCTGGTGTCCTGCTCCAGCCCCTGCTCCAGCCCCTGCTCCTGCCTGCCCGGGTGTCTCGGCGTCCTCTGCTCCCCTCTGCCTCCGCACAGCTCCGCTTCGCCACCAAAGCCCCCGGGGAAGAGGAAGTCCCGCTGCAATCGTGCCTGTAGTTGTTTATCTGCTGTGGTTTGTATTGAGGAGGTGTTTCTCATGGGGAGTCTCCAGCCCGGCCCCTCCAGTTCTGGGGAAGCCCTGGAGATACCTCCAAAATCAGGACTCGGCTGCCCCAAGTGTCCCCTCCACCCCCCACCGCTGCCCGTGGTGGCACAGGGTGCTACTGCACCCGTTTCACAGAGGGTCACAGGCTGTGGGCAGGACAAGTGCCTTGGCCACGGAATGAGGAGCCTTTTCTCTCTTCAGCAGAGCTGGGTGGGCTGGATGAAGCACTCAACAAGCCCCCGAGCACAGGGATGGCAGCACCATCCTCCTGTGAGGCAGGTGAGGAGCTGAGGGCACGGGGCAGGCAGGACAGGGTGGCCACAGGCTGTGCACAGAGCTCCTGCCCTAGCATCACCCTTTCCTTTCAGTCACCTGCAGCTTCCCCAAATTCTGCCACCAAAAAGCTCCCTTGAGCAGCCCCCGAGGACCTGAGCCAGCCCCAGGCAGCAGCTCTGCTCGCTGCCTTGCCCAGGCACAGGGCTGCTGGGAGCACTGGCCATGGGGGACCTGAGGCATGGGGAAACACCAGGGTGGGCTGGGCATGGACCAGCAAAGCCCCCCTGAAACGGCAGCACGGCATCCTCCTCCTGGCTCCAAGCAGGAAGGGATGTGAGGGCTGCACATGTCGATCCTGAGCTGCTCGTAGGCAAAGGTGCACATGGGAGCACCTCTTTTGTCCCCAGCAAAGGCACCCCACAACTGGTGCCAGCGCTGGGCTGTCCCCCCTCAGGGTCAGCCCCTCATGCCCTTATTACCTGCAAAGACCAAAGCTTGCTCAGGCTGCAATAAAAAGATCAGTCGCTACAGCTTTCCCCTGACTCTCACAGATGGAGCTCTTCAGGTGTTGAGATCAGAAACATGGTCATTTCAATTTGGTTCCTTATTCATATAACATGGGGACTTCCCTGCGTGCGAGGCAAACTTCTCCAACCAGTAATAGTGAAAAAGAAACACCCAGGGCTGCTGGGATTCTGCTCAGTTAAGAGCCATATCGCTGCTGCTTAGGCAGAACCACCACAAACTTTGTCATGAAAGCTGGTTTCATAACTACAATTGCTCGTACCAAATTTAAAACCACCTTACAGACAAGTGCATTACTGGAAACCACTTAATTTAGGTTTCTTCCCATTTCCTCATTCCTCATCTTGTGATGTGAGAAGCACAAGGAGCTTGTAGATGTCTCTGCGGGTGGTGGGTTAGACCACAGCGAGAAGCACCGTGTAACTCAGCATGATGAACTGCTCAGTGCTTCCATCAACTGCCTCGTGGTTACTAGAAGCATTATCACAGAAGAAAGTTCTTGGAGGAGTAATCACCCAACTGATGAAGAAGCTGAGTTTATTGAGTTCATGAGCTGATTCATGTTTTGGGCAACAAGGTTGGCATCTGAACACACGACCTGATTTTTGAGAGATGGAGAACTTCCACTGGCCTCAAGTTGGTAGCAGCACTTTGCAGGAACACAGCACTGCTTTGGGGGGACAACAGCAGATACACGACTTGAGCTGATGGATTTCAACCAAGGTTCTTGAAAACAAAGCACTGGAGGTTTAGAGTTTCTCAGGAGAATGGACTCTTTCCTGTAGTGCTCCACCCATAACTAGTACCAAAACCTCCTAGAAATTAAAACCAGAAGGAACACCACCCTGATTCTGTTCAAAATGTAATTTTGATTTTTCATAGTTTACATTTCAGCTTGATTCACCCAGAGCCAAGGGAGGCCTTGCTCATGTCACTGAGGGCACACTGCTGCATGTCTCAACAGCACTATGTGCTCTAGTAGCTGTTGCAAAACCACAAAAATGAAAGGCCTTCCTTAGTCCATCATGGATAGGACAGATACGGAAAGAAATGAAGGAGGAAAGGTTCAAGTTTTGTACGTGGAAAACTTCAGATCCCAAGGGAAAAACACTGGCCAGCAGCTGCACGACCAAGGTGCTGGACCTCAGCTGACGTCTAGTGGTTACCACTGCAAGGAAAGCTGGGGTGCTGCACCCTCGGAACATTGGCTCCATCACAGACACCCCAGATCCTGCACTACTTGGATCCCACATTCCTATTTAAGAGAAAGGAATGGGCTCAAGGTGCAGAACAGGCTTTTAAAGTTAAGTAAGAAATGGGGAATAAACCCTGGTCTGCGGCTCCATCACCACAAAGCTTCTCTGCTGGAACAAGAAATACTCAGAGCTCTGGTAAGTCGGTTTTATTTTATTTATTTATTATTTATTAGTACAGCCAAGGCTTTTTAGGGCATTATCACTCAATACTCAAACAGTGATACATCTCATGTATTAACAGTTTGGAAATGAGTGAGATTTTCTTATGTGGTCAACATCTTAAAATCTGCTACCTGTTGGGACTATATATAAATAATTCTTTATATAAAATTGGTATTTGGGAGTTATAAATATCAGTGCAATTATTTTGTCAGTCTAATTTCTCTTGACTGGAAACAACTCAAAACACCTGAGATCAAGAAGAGACGTCAGACATCAGAGATCAAGACGAGACAATGCGCCCACCAGCACTCCAGTCCTTCCAGTAAATCAATGGTTTTCACTTCATTTTTTTTCCATGTCCTGCACACGAAGCCACAGGATGCCCACATTCCTTATTTTCACAGTTCTTTTGCTATGATGCCTCGCCCTCACTGTGAGTGAGCATCAACGCCTCCATCAGCCACGTACAGCCGTGCTGTGCACACAGTGCCTCCTAAAGATAGCCAGAGCGAGGGAGGGACGGACCATCCTTCTGCTTTTTCAAAAGGGGAAGTCAAGAACCAGCTGAGAACATGGGGGAAGAGGCATTAGCTCATTTCCCCTCTAATCATCTCTAGCAGCCATCGTGCAACCGGCCGTTGCCCTGATAACAGCCTATTTCAGGGGGTCTGCTAACTGAGCGTGTCCATGGAGCAGCAGTGCAACACATCAGTGGTTACTGGGCAGGTCAGTGAAAGTCACTGGGTTGGTGGCCATGGCAGGGCAGGAAGGCAGCACGGCATCGCTCATCACCGGTCCCCATCTGCAGAGCTGGAAGGTACAACCAGGACAAGCGTTTTCCCGATGACACGGTGTGGAGGTAACTCTGCTCCTGCTGGCATCAAGGTCCAAAATTGTAAGTGGGAGCACAGAGATCTGCCCGGAGCAGTTGTGAAGACACAAGCATGTGTCCCACAGCTCTCCGTCACCTCCGGAGTGACAGCACATGCTGCTCTGAATTCATCTGCTGCATTTCAAGCTGCTCCCAAGAACACACACTGTATCCAATGAATTTAAGGCTTCCAAATTTTCCTTTAAGGCACAACCATCTCACCCACTCGGAACTGGGTTTCTGTCTGAAAGGCTGGAACTTCCTTCACCGGAATGCAGAACCGTGCTGCAGCATGCTCCACCTGCCTGCAGAATTACTGCTAGAAATCAATTTGGTGTAAAATATGTAAATGTATATTGAATGGACAGTCATGAAAACCACCAGAAAGGTCTTTTATTTCTGAATCAGGGAGAAGGCTTGCCATTTGTGCGTAATGCAGCCACCCCAGATTCATGCCAGTAACAGAGAAACCTTTACAATGATCTGTATCTTCCCTATCGGGATTATCATAGAGCCAGAGCTTTACATCTCTTACTGCTTGTGAAATGTAAGAATAAATGTGTACACGAGATGCTTACACGAGGTGGGGTGTAACCAGGGGTACAGAGGACTTCACTTTTGACATAGTAGGATTTACAGCAGCTTGTTGGATACAGTTCATACCTAGTTCGAGATGAAGGGAAGGACGGACGTTCCCCCGCAGCCCTCAGAGGTCCAGGTTTTGCCTACATCAGGACTGCAAGACTAGAGCCATCATATATAAACCATGTGATACTCTGATGAAACATCCATTTACAACTTCAGATTAACAGAACAAACTGTAACAGGGTTTAATTTAGATTGGTTCCTAATCCACACACTGAACTACTGCCCATTTCACAGTCCATCTCATTAATGCGTACCACCGGTCAAGTGAACCAGTTTCTCTTTTATTTATGAAAAACATGAATTGTGAGAAAGAGCATAGGAAAAATAACTTCAAATATACAAATACTATTATCCAATCAGTCATTAAAGGAGTAAGAACCAAAAATTCATGATTTCCCCCTCCCAAATGAAACTATAACTGAACCACTTGCAGGAATTTTTCTTCATTACAAAAGCTGAGATGCATTCAGGTGCAGTGGAATTAATCTTTATTGGGAAATGTAGAAAGCCTCTGTTAAGTCCCTGTTGATTTTAATCCTGGTCATCTTCTCAGCATTGCTGCATCAAATTTAGTCCATATAATATATTCCAAAGTAAACCCAGCCATTCCAAATCCACAGTCATTCTTTGCTTTAAGTCAATTCACAGAACTGCTAAAAAAAGTAGACATTTCTATCTCAAAGTACAAAAAACATTTGTATAGAAGGTATCTCTCTTATACAGTTATATTACACAGCTCCAGACAGTCCTGGCAGGCTCTTCTCAGAACTGGAAGCTTTCAACTAGATGAGAAAAATTGCAAAAGTGAGTTAGTGTCATTGCAGCTCTGGATCGTATCACAAATATGAGGGGTTTGTGTTACCTTTTCGAGCTCTTTAGGCCTAGATTCAGAGAGCATGCAGAAGCTGAATATTACTGCCAATAGATATGAGATTAAATGTGTGCTTGAGTAGTCTCTGTAAGAATTTAGATCAAATATTTGCTTTAGTATCACTCTAGTGGATGGCCTAAAGCACCCAAAAATCCGAACCACTGCAGCACCAAATCGTGCAGCTGTTGCAGAGACAAAATTTCCATGACCTTGAATTGCCGAGATGGCTTTTTACACCTCCACTGGGTGAAGTGCTTCCCACAACAAATCAAAAGTTTTTCTTTAGTATATTTTCTCCTGCCATGTTCAATTTTATGACAAATATTTCCAAAGCGGTCCTCACCAGTTTATTAGGGAGACTGTTGCCCTATTTGTAACTCTCGGGGCACAGACACTGGTTGGTCTATCAGTCTCTGCCAGTTTGCACCAAATAATTCCTGGATTTGTCCCCTCAATCCCTCATCCTGATGCCATCAGGATGTCCTGGGCTGTATTTATGCTGCATGGATGGAGGGCCATGGCCAAGGCTGTCCTTGTCTTCCAAAAGCTGGATGATGCCAGGAGTGGATCCCACAGGCTCCAGGCTCTTCCTGCCACTGCTCCACGTGTGGGACAAACTGTGTTCCCCCCCTGAGCTGCTCAGGCTGGCAGAAACGAGCAACCAGAGCTCTGTTCTGCTGACTGCCTGTCTGTGCCCTCAGAACTGGAATAGTACCCAGTGAATACCACGTCTTCTCCTTACTGAAGCCAGACAGGTGTCAGCTCCAGGATACTAACCAAATGCATCCAGCTTTTTATCAATCAAATTAGTGAAGTATCAAATGCTGCGCAATGAGGAAAATACTTGGTTTGGAGTATTACCAAAAACGGAAATGGGAAAAAGCACTACAGAGGTGCCATAGCTAAAAATTGCCATTTTCTCTTGAATGAAGCACAGAGACTCACAACTGTGTGGGTCAGCCTTTCACACGTGGTGACAGGACAGCATCGTTAGCACTGCTCTCCACCTCCACCAACATGTCAGCTTTAGGCATGAGTGAAGTAAAAATAGTGTAAGAGAAAGATTCAGACGTTTTTGCATTGTAAATGAAACCAAGCTTTCCATAAAAGTTAACGGAAAGGAAAATAAACCTTTAAAGGGAAGCTGGTCTGTCATCACAGCTAATAGCTTCACCCAGTGTCCCAAGCACAGACAGTGCTGCAGTCACAGTGAAGAGCTTTCTTGCCCAATTACAACTTGGAAATGTATAGGCTTTAGCAAGAATAATAATGCTCTTCCACACAACCGTGCCAGAGCTCTTCCTAAACACTAATTCCCTAAACTTTCATTTGCTCTGCCCCTGAGGTATGTAATTACCATCACCTATTTTTATTCATGGGCCACATTTTCCTAGGACTGACTGCCTCACAGATTCAAACTGGAGTGCCTTACATTGTGTTGGGATAAGGTAGTGACAGCATCCTACATTTTATAGGTGAGAACCAAGACAAATAAAATAATTCACAAGTAGAGGACTGACACCTGGCATGCAGTCCTGCATCTCAGTCCTCTTCTTCCCACCCCAAAATATAAAAATATTATTCCTTGACAGGCATCAACTTCAAGAAACACTAAATGCTTTTACCCAGTATTGATGAGCTCTACCACGTTGGATCTGGATCTTTCTTTAGTTGAGAATTTTCTTTTTCTGTAACACCTGTTGGAAGAGCAGTAATGAGTGAAGAAAAAAGGAAGAGTCTCAACTGATTTTGTTGTTCTGGTTGTACTTAACAAGTACAAAATTATGAAAATATGAAAAACATTCATTTATCATTTTAAAATATTAACAAGAAATAAAAATGGATTCACAATAATCTGATTGTGTGGAAATTACCACAATCACTTCAATGTAACACAGCCTGGGATCTTAGAGAACTTTAGTTTTTTACAGAACAGAAACAAAAATTGGTATTAGAAGTGTATGAAACATTAAAATGCTTTTTATGTAGCTGAAATACTCACTGGGCAAGAAAGGAACTTAATGTGAAAAGAGAACAACACACAACCAGTGAAAAAATGTCAGATGGGTCCCTGCTTTTGTGTGCACCCCACTCCTCAGTTCTTCTCCCTCTCCCTGTCAGTCCCCAGCACCGTTCCTCCCTTCACCCACCCCACTCCACAGGCAATGCAGGGTGAAGCCTTTCACTCACTCCTGACTTCAGATGCTTCAGGCATGACTATTGCTTCATGGTTTTTAAGATGCTGTCTTCCAAAGCTAGCTAGCAACATCTGAACCTACTCCTGCTCAGGTCCTGCGTTCTGGGTTAGCTATTAAATTACCACCCCTTGCACAAACTCTTGCTTTCACAACACTATTTTTCAGGGTTTTTCTCCATCCTTACTGCTGCTCTTCTCAACTTGATATCGCCTTCTCCATTATTATATTTCACTGTGTCCAAAACCAATTTTGACCCTAGCTGATTTTTCTTCTTCAATGCACAGTATCAGATAGAAAGGCATTACGACATGTTTAAAAAAACAGATAAAGAAATTTTATCTTGTTGGCTAAAGCATTCATCACCTTTTGATATGATTTTTTTTTCATTTCCAGGAGACTTGATTACAGAATCTTTGTTTTTTCTTGTTCACAGGGATGCCTGGAGGTAAATCAAAGAAACCTCGTGCCTGTACAGCACTGCCTATAAAACCCAGAGCCTGATTTTGTTCTTTTTATAAACAGAGAATATGATGTTGGAAAGAAATTGGTTTTTCACTGAAGTTGTTTGGAGGGTTTGGGGCCAGGGTAATTCATCACTACAAAGCCAAACCATTTCACTGCACTATCATTTTATACCTCCCAGCCTGGTTCTGAAGCAGTTTTGAGCTCTTTAGCAATTGCATGCCTCTTCTCAGATCATTCCTCTGGTAACTGGGTCTGAATCTAGTTTGGGATGACAAATTCAAACCCACATTTGTTTATTTCTTCAAAACCATCACTCTGCAGGCCCATAGCTAGATTTCCTCCACATGAAGGTATTCAGAAACAACAGCCTCCCTCCTGCACCATCTAACAATTTCAGTGATCCCACAAAGTTTTGGCATTACAAAGACATTTGATGTTCCAGCTTTCAGTAACTGTGAGCTTAAAATCTGCAGCACAGCTCTTCTGTGACTCTTAACATTTGGTCCACGAACGCTGGAGAGGGACTGGTGCCAAGGGCAGGGAGTGATGGGACGAGGGGGAACGGGTTCCAACTGCCAGAGGGGAGATGGAGATGGGATGTGAGGGAGAAATTCTTTGCTGTGAGGGGGGTGAGAGCCTGGCCCAGGGTGCCCAGAGAAGCTGTGGCTGCCCCTCACTGGCAGTGTTCAAGGCCAAGTTGGATGGGGCTTGGAGCAACCTGGTCTGGTGGGAGGTGTCCCTGCCCATGGGAGGGGGGTTGGAATTAAAGGTCCCTTCCAACACAAACCATGCTGTGATTCTGTGATCTGAAGATGATACAACTCAAGTATATTTTTGGACAATAGGAAAGTTGGACGTTTTTCAGAGCTGAAGTTCTGGAAGAACAACAGTACTCCCCCCCCTTTCAAAAAACACCCTCACAGTATATTCAGGCCAATATGGCATTCAAATTTCCTGAGGATGGCAATCATTTACGTGCACAAATTGTGGAAACTACTGCGCTGAATAATGAGAGGCATCGCTCAGGATATGAGCAATCACTCTAAGTCTATATATAATCATGACTCACCACCAAGAACAACAATTCATAAAACCCTTTTGTGAAATTATTTGAGTAATAACTTTTGCTGCAGAGTGTTTTTCACATGATGCAGCATGATATTAATAGAGATGAACCAATAAAAGACCCTTTTTTTGTTTTGATTGACCTGTCTCCTTTAAAAAAACAGATGCAACTTTGTTCAAAATTACCTTAAAATATTTGTTGATAATAACTGAAGACAAACACTTACCTTTTACAGATACTTCTGTTTGGCTTGGTTCAGCTGGCTCTTAAATGAAAAAATACAGTCAAATCAATATGAATGTAGTTTCAACAATATGAATCAGATAAACACCTTAGGAAAATTAGGGAAATTAACTTTTCCCTGAAAAAAAGCACCTCATTTTTTCTCTTATGGTCAGACTCAAATATCTTTGTCCAAGATAACTGTAACTTTCTATAGAGTCTGCAGGAAGATATAAACAAATATTCAAACATTTATTACATTACACTACCTAACATTTTCCCTTCTGAGTATGGCTCACTGTGGCAACAAATCACCAAGTCCTAGCAGAACATAACGTGCACTTGTACAGAATACACCAAGTTTGGACCAGCTTTACTGAGAACAAATAAATATAAAACTGGGTTTCAAAAAGAAGTCACTGCTTCTGGTTAGCATTGTCATTAATGGTGAGTATGTGTATTTTGGGGGAGAGTAGAAAGGTGCAGGATATAGAGCAAAAGTATGGTTTATTTCCATAATGATTTTTCCATTATCTATGCTGACGGATTACAGACAGACAGGTGCTGGGATTAAGTTAAGGACAGACTAAAGTAAGGTCACTGACCATCTACAGTTGGTTTTCTCCCCTCCCACATAAACAGAGAAGCCAGTGGTTTCCTATATAATTATGTCTATTGCACGAGTGCCTCTCACTCTCGGAACGTTTATTTTCTCTTAGTTTGCCAGTTTCTTTGAGGAACAGTTTATTCAGCCAACTGCAGAAGTCTTTCCCACACTACACTGACTTAGGATATGCATTTTTAAAAAGTCTGTGAACATTCAGAAACTGCATGGGGTCAAAAGGAAGTTGCTCAGCTCCATTTACTTTAGCTACTGATAGCATGAAGCTAAGTTCTCCATTCAGACTAAGACAGGTGATGGGTGTGCAGCCCAGACACAGCCTAGCAGGGCTCACAGAGCTGTGCAAAAATTCCATCAAGACCCCATTCCAGGTCCTTATGTGTTACACAGGCAAGCCTAACTTGGCTGAACAGCTATCTGGTGCAGACACGCACGTATTGTGAGTTAAGCAGACATCAATAAATGGATACTGAATTGGCTTTATATATTGCCCCTACTAATCCTTCTTTTCAGCTCACTCATCATCTGCAAAAATCAAATCAAGGAACACACCAGTTGGAGGAAGCAATGGCTCTTTCTGTTAATGTATTAATATTTAATAGCTATAAAAGTCACCATCGCACCCCATCTGTCAAAATAAAATGGCTCATCACAAGCAGTGCATACCCAGGACGTGCCTGCTACCATCATCTGTCAGCAAGATCGAGAACTCCCCACCCCACCCCTCTGCAAGGGTATGTCTCATGCTCTGCATCACCTGCTGGTGCTGGGGCTGCTGCTGGCGACAGTGCTTCTGCTTCATCTTTTTCTATCAGATCTAGGATTAGACATGATCACAGGTTAACTTCATAATGAAAACGGTCCCACATGTGACAGAAGGGCAATCTTACTTCTTGAACCTGCAAATCCTGAAACTCGCCCCAGGAACAGGTCACTAGCACTTGGCATTCAGCTGCAGTGCAAGGTTTTGTATTTCAGAAAAAACATTCCCCATCTTGCCTGCAAGCACCAGAAATATCCTTGCAAGTTCCTACATGTTCTTCAGAACAATAAAGCATCATACCTACATAAGCAGTAGGCTCAGAGCCTTTTAATCATTCACCTATCTATCAATATCAGATCATTTTGACCATCATTAATGGACATGAATACTGCAAAAAAATCACAGTGTCAATGACCAATCTGCTCCTCCAGTGCTGGAAGATGACTGGGTATCTATGTTGGTTTTATTCAGTGTATTAGCAGCCCAACATGTGTTGGAAGTTATGCTGGATAGACACCAGTTTAATGGGTTCCTTCATTTCTAATCCCATTCTCTGGAAATGCTATTACACATTTATCTGCTTGGAAGGTTCCCTCTTATAAAGGGATCTCTTTCCCACCTAAGAAGGTGTGTCTAGGACTTGTGGGCAAGTCAGTGTGAGTTACCATCTACAACACCTTCCTGAGAACAGTTCATAGACCTCAGCACGTTAGCTGGGATGTCCTGGTGGTCGGATGCAGATGAACGAACGTGGGATCGCCAAGGCTCAGGCTGGGTAAGGCCACACTAATGGCAGGAGGTTATTTGGCCTCTGAATTCCTGACCTGACATTGGCTCACACAGAACACGACAGGAGGGATACTGTCATGACAGCATTCTGCAGTTGTTTTTTTCTCTTCTGTGAGATCTAAAAAACTAGGTCACAATTATTTTAGGCAACTGAAAATACTAAGACTTTTTTTTTTCCCCCAAATGATTTCATTACCATGGCCAAATTGGCCGTGGCACTTCAGGTAATTACACTCTGCCTCTCCAGATTGTTACAGTTTCAGCAGAATGAAGAATTTTTCACTGGAACACAGTTGTGCAGCTACTGGAAAGTTCTTGCTTACTAACTGCTACTGTGATGGATCCCAACCTACAATGTAGGCACTGCCCTCTAAGTCTTGTTGCTCAGTCAGGGTCCTAAAGCTCTTTGGGACCCTGCAGCTGAAAAATACAAAACCAGTATCTTGCATTTTCATATCAAAGTCAATGCTATTCACTTACTGCTCTGTAAATTTATTATGTTGCTCTCGACTTAATTGCACATGCACATTTAGTCAGGAAATTTTAATGAGACAGACACAGTCAAGAGAGTTATACATAGAACTTAACTGCTGCCACTAAGCCAAAATATAGAAAATGAATCTTGGCAAGTTACAAAAATACATTTATGATCAGTGTTTCATAAATACTTACGATTGTTTATCACAAGTCCTGGAAACGGCCTGTAAAAAAAAATATATAAAAAAAATAAATAGGCTGCAGGGGATGTCCCTCTGAAGGCAGCCTCACCTCATGGCTCATTACAGAGGTCATGCTAAAAAAGGAACAGAAAGACAAACAAACCAGAAGGAACCATCACAGCAGCTCTTGGGCACCGTGGTTTGTTCATCAGCATTTTGAAAAGCTACATGCTCAGAAAGATTCCAAAGTTTCATCTGTTCTGCTTCATGCATACAAATATACTTTGTATATATGTGTATGTGTGTGTGTGTGTATGTCTATCCAAATATACACATAAAAAAAACCTCACTCATGTTGTAATTGTAAACTCACTTTGTAGGAAAAAACATTTATCAAAGAGCTTACCTTAACTCAGAAAGTTTAACACAACTGAAACACTTTAAAAATATTACTACTACTACAAACATACTGTTTATTGTCAAGAGCCAACATGCTCTGGATGTGTCTCAAAGCTTGATTCGATGAATGGGAGAGTAAGGCCCACAACACTTCAGGACTCTGCTATATCATACGAGAAGATTTCAACCCAAAAGACAGCTTGCCTTAATGTGCAGTATTAATAATATGCCCTTTGTCATACTAAATTGGACAAGACCTCCAAAGAGTTAACATCTTCATTCATGCTATGAACATCTGGGCTTCATTTGTTTCCAAAAAAGCCAACATCTTCCCCCATTTAAAGATGCACTAAACTTTGTATTCTTTCCAATCTCAATTTCTCCAAGGCACTGGGCTGTCCTCTAACACCTGCACAATCCAACCCATGACAACGACATACCGAACAAGAGTAAATTTGACAGAGTCTGCCGATTCCAGAATCTTCCTCATGGACATCATTTCCAGGTAACTGGGAGCTTTGAAGGTCACGCCAGGAGGCAGCCCCTCCACCACCACAGAGCCAGGGTTGGCAGTGATTTTTCTGTATGGGACTTTCACAGGAAAATTCAAACCAGTGGCTTCACCTAAGTGAGAGAGGTCACATTTGTCTTCAAGTCTACAGATTTATGGTTACATTGAAGAAAAAGTCCTCAGATGGTTAAGAAACTAAATACAAACCGAAACTTTCTACCCAATGTGAAACTATGAAAATCCACTTGACAATGAGACCACTGCAGTGTTAGAAATACAGGTTTTGGATTACACTCACAAACATTACTATCAGAGCATTCGTTACAACTCTGACAGGTTATCATATGAAGAATCCACGTTTTCACTAAAATAGGTAGAGAGCTGGGTATCTAAGGAAATAGCTACATGAAGGAAAACAAAGTGTTTCCTGCCATGCCATGAAAAGCAACTCAACACAGCCCTAGTGAAGGACTTTCAGGTCACTGGTGTACACAGCAAATACATAGGAAAAATAGAGAAAACTATATACAGCAAAAAGGTTAAGTTGCATTTAAAAATTACTCTAGTCCCATGTAATAAGAGGTCAGGACTACAGAGCTCTGAGAGGAATCATGGATTGCCAGCAAAATAAATATTTCATCCACTTTTACATAGAAAGAAAGGGGAAGAGGGGGGGACAAAGAAGTCTGTGCTCTTGGGATTTTTTTGTTTACAATACCAAACCACCTCTATCACTTATGAAAGATTCTTTTTGAAGTCAAACCACAATGTTCATATACAATTCCCAAATTTGTTCATTTTAATGATCACTGTGATGACTCAGTAACTTCAGTATTAACAACATTAATTGCACCTATGCAGAAGTGGGGAGGAAGAAGCAATTACCAAATCTCCGGCTAAAAAGATCATTTACTTGCTCTCTCAATTGTCTGGCCTTTTCCACTTTTGACAGTTGGTCATTTTCATCATCTGGAAGAAATTGTTAGAACAGAGCATCAGAATTGAACAGATTTCTTTCCCCCTGGAGCTTGTTTATCATTGCATGTTTACTCCACAGGTAGAGCTGAGTGCTTTGGCATGGCGCTTTGTTCCTAGTTCTAGCAGTAACACAGAACTGTAGAAAACAACCAGATGGTTGTTAAGAAATCTGTGAGAAGCTTCAAAGTATTTACATAACCAATACTGGATTTACTATCTAGAGGTGACTTTGTAAACTTAATCTAAAACCATAAATTATATTTTATTTTCTTACAGTGCACACAGTGGTGGGGAAAGGTAAAAGCCAAGGTGACTACCCAACAGGTGGCCATAGCATGCCACGTTCCTTGTGGTTCCTAATGAATGCAATATATGCCTGAGAAAGTAGTAATCAGTGTTAAGACAAAGCAGTTCAGTCTGCATGGCTATTCAATTCAGCCCAAGTACTGATCTCTTGAAGTTGCCAGGAAAATTGCAAATCAATATTTAATTTATTGAGTGAGAAAAAAAGGGAAAAAATGTGGATACTTCTTAACTAGGGGCTGGACCAAGAATATTCTAGAGATGTCACTGAATTCCTGAGTGGGAGAAAATATTTAACATCTCAGCAAAAACCGAGTGCTAAATTATGCTCCCTGTTGACTGTACTTGTACTTCAGTGAACCAGCTTGAGCGTAGGAAAAAACTTCATCAAACAAACATAATGAAGAATATAAGCACAAAAAATATGATGTGAAACCAGCCAGCATACACACCTGTGGCAGTCACTTGAGCGACCTTAAGATCTTCCACACATGCAGCTGTGCTCGCCACTCTGTTTGCTGTAGTGCTTGCTGTATTAGCTGTATTGGCTGCATTAGATGAATTATTTTTTCCTAAAAATAAAAGAATTAATTTTAAAATCATTTGTAGAGAGCCCAAAATCTTGAACGTCATATATAAAGAAAATACTGCAAAATAACAGATATTTGTGAAGCTTTCAAAGCAGACACAGATCCATTTTCAAAATGGGAGCAGCTTCCAGTGGGACACACTTATTGCAGGTACACACTCCTCTGTCCTCCCAACCCAAGAGGAGAAAGAATTAGATAGTCTTTACTCAGCTAGTTTTCTAAAAATATTATTAAGGAAAAAAAGAATATGTGGAGTATTCTGGCATCTTTATTAACAGAAAAATCATGGCACTTGCAGTTAATTCAGGAACACCTACTGACCTGGGTGTTCCCTACATGCATCCACAAAAGAAATCCCTTGAAGATGTATCTGTGAGCCACAGTGTCCAGTGGCACAGAAGTGCATAGTTCAAGTAACTCAGCAGAGTTTTGCCAACCCATAGTAACAAATCATGATATGACTCAAAACAATCCATGACCTGCTTGACAGTGGCTACCCACACCCCTATCTGTGGGGCACTTGTCATCTAGATGACCTTAGTGTTAGGAACAAATAATTTAACTCTAGACTTGAATTACTTCTATGAATCACACATTGTAACATTTTGGTACGAGGTAGGAAAGAATATATTAGAGGCATGACTATTGTGAATAACTTAAAATAATTAATACTCTCTTTCTAAAGCTGCATTTACACTGTAACTGTAAGTGCTTTTCCCACCTTAGAAACAAACAAGAGAACCAACCAACCAACCACGATGTAGAATGAATCTTTCAGGAATTCCTTAACTCTATGCAGCTCTCCCAGTTTGTGGCTAATCCTTGAAAGAGATTGTTATCTAGAAGGTTAAGCAGTTGCAAAACTCACTTTGGGGGCTTTTAGCAGAACTTTCCTTAATAGCTGCCTCAAGCATCTCAGGCCTGCAAACAGATTGAACATTTGATGTAGAGTAATAAAATTACATTCTTCAACATTTTAAAAAAATGCAATTTTCTAATATTAACTTATTAAAGACAGGAGCAAGTATCCTCCCAGCCAAGCATGCACTGGCTGAGAGGCTTCACAACTTCTCTTGACACTGTTTCTACACTGGCATATGGGTATCTAAACCTATTCTAGACAAGAAAAATAAATTCTTACAACTCCCAATATGTGAATCTCCACTTCTCAGCTCTTAGAACACTGCCAGCAAGTTTTATGAGCAACCTGTAAGTGCTCCATGCAGTAGGAACTAAACCAGTGATAACCAAAATGGGCTAAGAAATCTGGACCTGCACTTCCTCCAAAAACAGGCTGTGAGTGTCTTTCAGAACAAAAAGAGATCATTGTACCTTCCTCCACCTCTTCCAGTGTGTATTTTATAGAGTAATTCAACTCGGCAACACAATTTCATTTTTGGTCTACATTTCAATTCTCATAGAATGGATCAGCAATGACATATGGGAGTCTTACTTATTAATAATGAATTTTATCTTTGATTTGTTTCTCAGGATCTTCTCTAGTCTTGGAATTCCATAAGTGGAAGGTCGGCGGAACGGCACCCCCTCGGGCAGTCCTTCCACGTGGAAAGCCTCCGGGTGGGATTCAAACAATCCGAACGGCACCTTCACTGGTCCAGCCTTCCCCAGTGCTTCCCCTGAAATGGGACAGAACAAGTAAGCTCCCAGCTAGGTAAGTGATGAGTCTACAAACAGGAAAACCTCAGGTATAGAAGAGTTGGCACGTACATATGAGATTAGGTGGAACAAGCAGGCTTTGCCTTTTTTGGTGACAGCTACGAGTAAGCAGGAAGAAAATTAATAGACAGTCTCAACTGTAACTCGTCCTGTTGCAGTAAATCTGATCGTAATTTGCAGCTGAAAATTAATAATTTGCAGCCAGCTCATGCCACTGGCTTGGCCCACACACAAGACTACCCCACCTATACTCCAGTTTGTTACAGGCAGTGCATTCTGCCTCTGTCTCTGCTTGAGAACAGCACCAAGGGCAGGTGGAATCAGTGCTCCTGTTCCCAAAATCGCACTCAGGAGTGTAACGAGAAGTCGTTACTTCCAGAAGTCATTAGCACCCACAGAGCCTGTGCTAGAAGAAGTGCCGGGATACGACGGAGCACATCTCTCCATATACCATCAACAACATACTGAGCCATGCAGAGGCTGAAGTCATACAAAGTCCCAGTCATAAGCAGAGCGAAGAAAGCTTAAAAAGACGTGCCAGGATGTGAAGACACTATATCCCTGGCTCATTAAAGAAGTAGTAATCCAACCACAACTTCTCCATTTCCAAACCCAAACACAATCACTAGTGGAAACATGACACACGATTGCACGCAACCTACGTGAGAACGAACACAAATGAGACATTACCAAGAGTACACAGGGGTTGCAGGACCCTTGGAATAAACACGTGAACACGTCTCTCGTATGTCTAACTGCATGTTCATAAGAAAGACTTCTCTGTAAGAAAGAACCAATAAACTTACCACATTTTTCACTGTAAAGATTTTCGACTCTCTGTTTTAAGCCAGTAATTTTGGCATTCCATGCCTCTGCCAGGAGGAAATTGAAAGAATTAAATCAACACTCACACAGTGAATCCATCATTTTAATAAATGTTTAATAAAATATAATGCTTGATAACTGTTTCACTACGACAGTAGAATGTGCAAAATGGCTTTTATTCTGCAAAAGGCACTGAAACGTTCTGCTGCAGTCTAAACCTATATCCACATCAACCCTCATTTTCCTAAAGCCTTGAAAGATACCACTACTAGACATGGTCCTTCATGGATAAAACACATCTACATGGTTCCACAGCTGTCTGGCTTTTCCTGTACTGATTTTCCCAAACTGGAGAGGTCTGTAATGATGATCTTGCAAAACCAGCTCTGATAGATCAGGGCTTACCAACGTTAGTTCAGATCTCTCCTTGTTCCTACATACCACTGGAGTTTGTGGTGCACTTATTAAGCTTATGCACATGGCCAGATCTCAGCTGGGTTTATGCACTCTGGTGGTACTGTGCAGCAGACAAGTCCTTCAAAGGTCTGCAGCACTGTGAAACAACAGAGCAGCAAAAGTCTGGAGGGACTGATTCTGAACCCAAGTTAGTAAGATCTAATGGCATTTGTAGAGCATTCTGCATGTATCACCCAGGATTCCTCCAGCGTAAATAACTCTACATGATGAATAACTAAATGTACATGAAAACAAGAACTTCAGTCATTCACTAACTGCAGAATAAAACATGGATTGAAAATATCTCTGAGATACAATTGCCAGAATTTTCAATACCAATATTAATAGAATGTACGCATGCTAATTCTCACAATATTTACCAAAAGAAAACTCTCTTCCTCGTGTCTTCATATTCACATTGGACCCATTGGTTTGAGCAGTACTTCGAACATCTGTTATTTGTAGTTTATTACTACCTGTAGAAAGACATTACATATATAGATGAGAGCAGCAGCAAGCCATCATATGGAAATAACATACCAAACTTGATTATTAAAGAAAGCTTAACTTCTGAATCAAGAGTAGAATTAAAAAAACCTCAAGAAGTTCTCCTAGGGTTGTATTTAATCATTTGATAATGTTGCTCATATGTGTCACTTCTCTGTTCAGGACAACATCAGTTCCCACATCTCTGCTTGGAATAAAACGCTCAAGTAAGCTGTCAACTCCAACAGTTTACATAACCATCACCTGCACAGAACCCAGTATTACTCAGAAACGAAAAATAAAACTATTTCTATACCGAAGTGTATCTGGAGCCCTGAAATGAAACTGAGTTTGGTATATGAGATGCATGTATAAATTAATCATGGGCTATAAAAACTGAGATGAACAGAAGGAAACACTAGAAGAATAGAACAGAACAGAACAGAACAGAATAGAATAGAATTAGTAGACTATTTCATATTTCTTCCATACCTTCTTCAACAGTAACTTCAACCTCTGGAACCACTGAATTGACTGCAGGACTTTGTGACCTTCTTAACCTCTTTGGACTCGTTGCTGGAAGGCAATACAATACAATGCAATGCACAAACCCTCTATAACGTGTATCCTTGCACAGCTAAAGAAAAGAACCAGCTGTATTCTGAAAATGCCAACAGACTGAATCACTTGTGTCTGTGCTATGTACAGACTGCTTTGTAACACCTTAACAATACCACGATGCTCACAGCCTTAACAAGAAGGTTTAGTCCCTTGAACTAGGCAAGTATCACACCTAAATTTTCACTCCACTAATTCAGAACCGAAGAATTCACTGGTTTTCAGCATGATGAACAGCTATGGTGCTTTTTATTACCTAAATAACAAAATTATTAAATTCTGAATTTCATACAGACAAACGTAAATGTCTTTTTCATTCTTTTCTTAAGAAACTCTATTGTTATTTTTTTCAGTTCACAAATATAAGTTAAATACATTTTAGGCCATTAATAGCAAAATAAAAGTTGCAGAAATTGGGTAAATTTCTTCTTCTGTATTGGAATAGTCTTAAGCAGAAAAAGTAGATAAATTTATGTTTTGATTAACTTTTTCAAGTGATAGCAGATGTAGAGGCTACTATGCTAGCTCATCTTAAGTAATACCTTTTGTTTGCAACACCCATCTTTTTCAACCACATTGCTTACCTTTAGTGTTTCTTTTACTAGCCAGTCCTGGAGGCAAATGGGAAGTGACAAGCTCAGGCCTAAAAATGGAACAGAACACAATCCAATCAATTCTATACATAAGAAAAAATACAAGAAAATGTTACAAGTTTCTTGGAATTCGGATGAGTTCAAATTCACATAACATCAGTTCTCTATAATAAAATTCTTCTAGAAGCATGGGCTCCATCTACTATCACCACAAAAAGTTAGAAAACAAAGCTACAGTTTGCACTCCATAATTTCATTCAGGGTTCATTTCAAGCAAAAAAAAAAATAATAAAGAAAAAAGCTTCCAGGTCTAAGGTCAGTTTCCCCCCTAGATCCTTAATGCATGAAACACACAATTTATAGATCTATGTAAATTTAATAAGGAAGGAAAATCCTTCTATGAGATAAAACATGCGTGCAAAATGTTCTCTCTGTTTCATGGAAACAGAACTTATGCATTCAAAGCCTAAAGCTGCTGGGAAGAAAATCAAATAACTTCAAAATCAGAAGTAAAAATAATTGAATTACAAACATACTTCTTAACAACAAACTTGATTTTGCTACTCGCACGGATGATTCTTTCCAGGCGTGGAATTCCAAACCACGTAGGACTCCGGAAGGGGATTCCTTCTGGCAAGCCTTCGACGTACAAGTCCCCAGGGTTTAATTCAAACACGGGATAGGGAACTTTCACGGGCTCTGAAAGCCCCAGAGCTTGGGCTGAAAAGGAAGATTTAATGATAGCTTATGTGCTCAAATGGGCGGTGTTTTATCTCAAGTGGTTTTAAGAAGCTTGGCATGCAGAAGCTCTGCTAATCAGAGATAATAAAAAAACCCCCCGAGAAATAGTTAAATAGTTTTCCATTATTTTCTGTAGAATTATTGCAAATAGGGACTTTGTCCGTCTTGTTACAGATAACATCTAAGTCTGCAGTGCCTAGTATTTATTTCTGAGACCTTTGTTCATCCAAAAGCTTTTTGAGTACATATCATACCTGTCACACACCTGGAAAAACTACGGCCAAGGATATTGTTATAAAGTCACTTATGTCAGTTATAGGGAAGAGTCAGTAGAAAGTAGGCGAGAGGAGTCAGGATTTCCATCTGTCCTAGCACATTTCTGATGTTTAAATAAGCACAGGAAAACTTAAAACTCTTTACAGATAAGTTTTAAACTCAGAGACACAATAAACCAGTTCATTTAACACGCAACTCACCAAACTTTGTATTAAATATCTCTTCTACTTGCTTTCTCAGCTTTCTGATCCTGACATTCCAATCTTCTTTGACTGAAAACCAGAAATGGATACACATCAGGGTATTACCCAGCTCTAGATAAAGAGGCACATTCAAACACGTTTCGTGCAACATGAGAACTTGTAAACTATCGACACAATCACGCCCGAGTAGACAAGGAGACACAGTAAGTAATGATTATTCATGGCAGCTAAAACGATACACAGAATTCCCTCTACGTAATGGAAAATCCGTTTAATTCTCCCACGTTGCTACAAGTGGGAGAACTTGTTCTTCACAGCCTTTAGACACAGGAAGGAATTTTCTAGTGGCTCTTACAAAGTTGGGGGCTTTGGCAACAAAACAGACAAACTGAAGCTGCTTTTTCCTTCTGTTCCACATCGAACTGAGTCTTTTCTACCCAGCTACCCTCTTGCTCAGTAGGAGCCTTTTCCTAAAATCCAAACAAAATCCACAATGTGTTGTGATAAGACAACTACAGATTACATGTTATTAAATCATATTCTTTCCTTTTTTTTGTGTACAGAGAACTCAACATAATTATGTTCTGAAGCTGCAGTTTGTTTATCCAATGAAATGTGTTTGGGGAAACAACCTAGCAAGCCCTGGGGCTCGGTTTGTGTTAGTGCTGCCAGCAAGTTCACACTCTGGATTGGAAGTTTCTGTAGCAAGAGAGTATTGATACACCAATTCAGAGCATCTGATTGTCTCAGGAATGAAAAACAGCCCGGATTCTCCTCCTGTGTTCAAGGCAGTTCATGCTGACATCAAGTCATTACAATTCCTAACCAAGAGAGGCCTCAAAAAAGCCCAACAGAGTCAGCTGTGAAATGCTACGGGGCTTCAGAGCTTTGGTTCAGGCCAGGCCAGTGACTCCAGTTCTGTCGGGCTGTGAAGGTGATCCACCCCATTCTTTCAAAGACAGCTGGACCATGCCGCAGTCCAGAAAGTCACCCATGTTCATACAATTAATTAATTCTCTTCAGACCTCATGAAAAGCATGACAACACACTCATCACAGAAGGGTCACCTCTCAAGAAATGCTGTGCTGATCCGAACGTGTTTTTCCACAAAACCCTTCCATTCCCATTTGGAGACTGGACTTGTCTTACCTGGGGTGTTCGTCTGGGACTGATCTTCAGTTGGAGTGACAGTGACCAGCTCCGGCCTGCAACCAGAAAACAAATAATCTGCCTGTTCTTGACATAAATTAAACCCTACTACATATCAGGGAGCTGTCCTGCCAGGAAAGGCTGTGAGCTGGGGTTATTCAGCCTGGAGAAGGCTCTGAGGTGACCTCATTGCCACCTTTCAATACCTAAAGGGGGCCTATAAGAAGGACGGGGAGAGACTTTTTAGCAGAGCCTGTTGTGACAGGATGAGGGGTAATGGTTTTAAACTAAAGGAGGGGAGATATAGTTTGGATATAAGGAACAGGCTGCCCAGAGAGGTGATGGATTCCCCATCCCTGGAGATGTTCAAGCCCAGGTTGGATGGGGTCCTGAGCAACCTGGTCTAGTGGGGGATGTGCCTGCCCATGGCAGAGGAGTTGGACTAGGTGACCTTTAAGGTCCCTTCCAACTCAAGTGATTCCATAATTCTATGAATTGAAAGGTTTGGATTGTTCCTTTATGCATTTCACACTTGTGAATGTGCTACAGGGATACTTGGGAGGGCTGGTCCAGATTGCCAACGCTCACTTTATAATGCAGAATATTTAATCTGCTTATCTGATAACTACAGACCAAATGTTTCATGACTTAATGAAACCAAGTGTTTGATTGCACAATGGGTGTCTGTTTGGCCTCTTTCTTAAAAAACAAACAAACAGCATGTTTAGGCATTAAAACAAACACTCACCTTTTGATCACAAACTTTATTTCGTTGCCCCTTTGAATGATTTTTTCAAGGCGAGGGATTCCGTACCAGGAGGGATTCCTAAAGGGGATGTTCTCTGGCAGCCCCTCAACGTAGAGATCATTAGGGTTGGCCTCAAATTTCTGGTACGGAACAGGTTTGGGCTCAGTGCTCCCCAGGGCCTCACCTGGTGGAACAAAACACACCCAATAACTGGACAGTTTGGCCATCAACCTTTACCAGAAGCTACCTAAGCTACCAAATCTTCAGGCTGTTGCAGTCACAGAACCTGGGACAATGCTGGATATCTAAACCAAAACCACAAGATGCACCATGCTGTACCAGGCTGCTATCGGGCACTCACAACGCCAGGCTGAACAATACTGGGGTGTAACATGGTGGTTTTAGCCAAAGATTTTAATCTACCATAGCACATCATGCAACACTTTATTCTAGCTCTTACAAATTGACTGGTTTTATATATAGGAGATAACATCAAGATTCACCCAGAATTGTTCTAGCACTGATTTTCATGAAATTGCAATGGATATAAATTAGTAAATGGCTGTTTTATTCACCATCAAAGGAAAGTAATCCAAATAGGAAGGATTTATGAGCAATTAGAAGAGCTCTACATTATATTTATAATTTTTTAAACTATGAATTCACCTTTTTGTATAAGCAGTAGAATAATACATTGTATAAGCAGTAGAATAATGCACCACTTTTCACTCATCGTGATTTTAAATATTTGAAAATAAATGATCATAGCTCTTACTCACAGAGACTCTCAAAGGAGATAATAAAGCAACCTTCAAGCAATACAAAGCCATGAAAGAAAACAAAATAAGACTTCTGCACTCACCAAACTTTTTACAAAATAGCTGATTTACTGTCCTCCTCAGCTTGGTGATCCTGGTGTTCCACTCCTCTTTCCCTGTATTTGAGAGTGACACAGAACAAAAGCAACATTCCCTCGTTATTGCAGTTATATGTTCAACTCATAGCCTGCACCACCACCCTGCAGCTTCAGGCAACCCAGAAAGCATGGATTCAGCCTGGAACTGGGGAAATGGATTATAAACAATGAGAGAATATTAGAACTGTGCAAAAATCCATTAAAGCAGACATATTGTTCTTGCTGCAAAGCACACACAGTACAATGGCACAAAGAGCTGCAATGCTTCCATCATCATCCCCATCACTGCAGATCCCAGTCAGAGATGGGACTGGGCTTTTACCACTTCCATTTGCAAAAAAATTACCTCGTTATTTAGTGTGGAACCTGGATGGACCTGGGGATGAAAGCCTGCTTCCCAGGAGCTCTGGGTGAGCACGGGCACCCCAAGGGAAGGTGGCACAAGGGGTGCACACAGTGCTCTGCTCTGTGCCTGCCCCGTGGTGCCACCCACACCCGCTGCTCCCAGGCGGTGTTTTCGAAGCAGCGATTCGTGACCATGTCAAGCGACCCCAGGGATTTTGCCCTCCTTCCCGAGCTGACCGCAGGCTCCAGGTGTACCCTCAAGTCAGGACGCACCCGCTGCCCCCCGGGGACAACTCCGCGCCGGGACAACTCCGCGCCGCCCGCCAGGTGGCGCCAGGCGCCGCTCCGGTCCTCCCGCCCG
>VZRW01007872.1:0-45278 GCA_013398125.1 Aegotheles bennettii | reverse complement strand
CCCCCCCCTTCCCGACCCCCGGCTGTGTCCGCTCCGGCTCCGCCGGCCCCGGGCTGGCGCAGGAAGGGCCAGGCCCAGCGCACCCCCGCGGGCACGGGGAGGGGAGGCCGGGCTGTGCCGCTGGGGAGAGGGATCCCGGCTGCGCTGTGTGCCCCGAGGAGTCACCGACAGCTGTCAGAGGGAGTAGGAAGGAATTGTGCCCAGTGAGGATGTGAGACACGGGCCCAGGTGGCCCAGAAGGGAGGAAGAAGCCCCATCCCGGGGAATACCCAGGGTCAGGTTGGATAGGGCTTGGAGGAACCCGATCTGAAGATGTCCCTGGCTCACTGCAGGGGGTTGGAGATGGCCTCTGAAGGCTCCTTCCAACCCAAACCCTTTGGTGATTCTGTGTCCTCTCAGAAGAGGTCAGACCTGAAAGCACCATCACCACCCACCAGTGAGGACACCCAGCAGAGGGACTGCTCAGAGCACCACCAGGATGCCCGTCTGCACAGCACTGGTGTTCTTAGCTCCAGGGGCTTTGTGGGACACAACGTACCTGCTCTGACTTCACAGCCAGTATAACCATGTTAAACACAACAAAAACAAGAAAAGGCCTAATTAAAGAAAACCCCACACTAAGTACAGTTAAGATTTGGTCATTAGCCTACCTACTACTTTTATAGTCAAATTTGGTGCTTGAAGGAACAGCAGGCCACTAAGACTCAAACACCAGGCTAACATAAAGGTCTCTTCCAACGATTCAGTGGTTCTATAAGATCAAGTCCAACCGTTAACCCAGCACTGCCAAGGCCACCACCAAACCGTGTCCCCCCGTACCACATCTACACAGCTTTTAAACCCCTCCAGGGATGGGCACTCCACCACTGCCCTGGGCAGCCTGGGCCAGGCCCTGACAGCCCTTGCAAGGAAGAAATTGTTCCTAATACNGACAGCCCTTTCAAGGAAGAAATTGTTCCCAATACTATAGAATCATTTTGGTTGGAAAAGACCCTTAAGCTCACCGAGTCCAACCATTAACTCTACCAAATCCAATAGTGAATCATGTCCCTGAGCACCACATCTACACATCTCTTAAACGCCTCCGGGGATGGTGATTCAACCACTTCCCTGGGCAGCCTGTGCCCATGTTTGATGACCCTTTCGCTGAGCAATTTTCCCCCTGCATCCAATAAAGAACAGAGATTCTCCTTGGTCCTCCTTTTGTTGCCAATACATTTGTATAAGCATTTCTTGTTGGCTTTACCAGCTGAAGCCAGATTAATTTCTAGTTGGGCTTTGGCCCTTCTAATTTTCTCCCTGCATAGCCTCATGACATCTTTGTAGTCCTCCTGAGAAGCCTGCCTTCTTCTGAAGGCCATAAATTCTCCTCTTTTCCCTCGAGCTGCAACCAGATCTCTCTATTCAGCCAGGCCAGTCGTCTTCCCTGCCGGCTCGTCTTTTAGCACACAGGGACAGCCTGTTCCTGCATCTTTAAGACTTCCTTCTTGAATGTCCAGCCTTCCTGGACTCCTTTGCCCTTCAAGACTGCCTCCAAAGGGACTCTGTCAACCAGTCTCTGAAACAGGCTAAACTCTGCCCACCAGAAGTCCAACGTGGCAGTTCTGCTGACCCCTCTCCTTACTTCTCCAAGAATCAACAACTCCCATTTTGTGATCACTATGCCCAAGGCAACCTCCAACCATCACATCCTCCACAAGTCCTCTCTGTTGACAAGCAGCAGGTCCAGCAAGGCACCTTCCCTAGTTGGCTCCTGCCCCAGCTGTCTCAGGAAGTTATCCTCCACACACTCCAGGAACCTCCAGGACTGTTCCCTCTCTGCTGTATGGCGTTTCCAGCGGACACGTGGGATGTTGAAGTCTCCCACAAGAACAAGGGCAAGCGATCATCAGACTTCTCCCAGATACCTATAGAATATTTTATCTGTCTCTTCATCCGACCTAAACCTCCTCTGGCACAACTTGAGGCAATTTCCTCTTGTCCTATTGCTTGTTACCTGGCAGAAGAGACCAACACCCCCCTGGCTCCAACCTCCTTTTAGGGAGCTGCAGAGAGAAGGTCTCCCCTGAGCCTCCTATTTTCCAGACTAAACAACCCTAGCTCCCTCAGCTGCTTTCTGCAGGAAAACTTTAATTCCTACACACACCTTAAAGAGACATCCTTAAGACATCATTTCTTTGCTTAATTTAGATCCTTAGCATTCACTTTAAGTACAGTCTTTGATGTACTTTTTATAACAGGACACCGAGTATGTAACACAACACAATGGTGCTGCAGTAGGGTGGACACTACCACTTGTATGCTTGCATCCCTGTCCAAACTAAGAATTTCTCTGGTATTTCTAAAAATTCATGTTCAACCAGGCTGAGGCTGCCAATTAGCATTTTGAAGCTGGGAACAATTTGTTTGCTACCAGTGGTTTGGGCAGAAACGCTCTCAACACTCTGGTTTCTTGGAGAAATTTAAAAAATGCCCTGAAGCCCATGCGACAGCAGAACAGAACTGAAGAGGAAAACAAGTCCAGGAAAGTAATTTAGCAACTAGTGCCCATGCAAAGGCACATTTATTTAAAAATTTGATTTTTTCCATATTAAAACCTTTTTCTCCCAGTTTCAGGGTAAATGAGTTCAGAGGTGCCGTTGTAACAAAAGTCTGTTCTTGTAGTTGTGTTTTCACATGGTCATTTTTGTTACCTTTGGATGGGTGCTCAATGGAGACAAACCAGGTACGAGCATGCATCTGCTGAAGAGTGTGACTGATGGCAGAAGTAGTTTGAATGCATTGCCTTTGCACTGCAACGTGAAAATGGATGGAGTGGGACAACTCTCCGCCGCCAACTCTACGTGGGACAACTCCATGTGGAACCACACAGCTCATTTGATGTAGTTGCCTTGATCTCATTACTTTGAATATTATTTCCTAGCCTTTTACCATTATTTTGATCTCTGTATCTCATGGGTGTAGGACAACTCACAGCGGCCAACCCAATGTGCTGAGCTCAACTGTCCTAGACCTGTTTCTGCTCACATATATGTGGGGAAATTTGAAATGTTAAAAAAAATGCAATAGTAAAACATCAAAATACACTTTATTAAACTATTTGATAGTTGTAAGCTATGGCATGCAAGTATTCTAGGGGGCTTCTACTGCCATAATTAGACACAATCTCTGAAATACGCTGATCTGCTTTGCAGTATTTCCTCAATCTGACCGGACGACTGTGGCCTGAAACAAGTTGTTCATAATAGGTATCTCTGCTTTTCTGCACCCTTCGGAGGCCATCGATGAACTTCCAGATGGTCGGGTGGCATATTCCCAATTCAGCTCGGAGGCGGCGATCAGCTTCAGAATGGTTGCTAGTGCAATCCTCAGCACTCCATGTTCTGTCAAACAGATTCCACATGGATGGTGGAAACAGAGGGGCTTGTCTACCATAGCCTGTCCTAGCTGGACGACCAACATAGCTGTCCTTGAACCAGTCGAGAAGAGGCTGAAGCTCTTTGGGCAGATATTCCTCCAGAGTATCAACATATGCCTCCAAGTCCGGGACAGGCACGAAAGCTAAGGTCACAACCATGTTGGCTTTAAGGGCAAACTTCGTGTTTGTGTTGAATTCTTGAGCGGCACCTATTGACGCCAAATGCTTCCTCATACTCTGAACCAGGTGGAAGAAACAGCCTTTCAGAGCTGTTCCTGGGAAGCATTCCTTTATGGCCTTCATGATAACCACTTCGTACTCGCAGTAGATGGACTGTGGCCATATGCTAAGCACCAGTGTTTTAATAAAATCAAACAACCGCTTGTACGTGTCGCACTGTTTGTCTGGCAGAAGGGCGTACAGCACCGGGTGCACACCCCCGTACTGCTTTGCCAGGATCACACAGACCTGAGCAAAGATTCTGGGGGCCATTGCAATCGTGCCATCCACATACCAGGAGTCGGATGCTTGCAGAATTTGCTGCCAACTTGCTCTGCCAAATATAAGAATCCTTCCGCATCCCTCTCCAATATCACCAACCAAGAATGACTCTTGCACGCCTGGCGTTGGCGAGTAGGTCTTGTATTCCTCAGGTAATACAAGGTGATTCAGGCTCACTGGGTCTGAAGGTGCTGCCTCTAAATGATTTCGTGCTCGCTGGATTGTTTTCCGTAAAGTTTCTGTGTTTGGAAGTACAGCCTGAACCTCTGAGCTCAAGTTGGACAGGCACGAATTAATAACTTCGGTTGCACCCTCCAATGTTTCTTCAGCTCGCTGCTTTATCCCCGTCAGAAATTTTTTCACTTCAATGTCTGCTGCCGAAGGCAAGTGGGAATGTTGGTGCATCATCTTGATCACCTCTCCATTCCTGGTGTGAATTCTGGCCTTGCATTTTCTAACCTGCTCACAACGCCAAAATTTAACGCAATCACCGGCTTTGCTGGGTCTATCGAATATATAAAGGTATCCATCACAAACGAACTTTGCCCTTCCTCTCTGGCTTCGAACTGTCACATCCATCTCACCAGCAGCAGCCAAGCATGATTTTTGCAAGGAAACTGTGTATACAAGTGAGTTAAAGTGTAAGAAATCATGAGTCACACAATTTGACCATCATCCGAGCGAGTCAGATTCTACAACAATAAATGTCACTGTACCCAGTGCGTGCACTACTGCATTTCAGTTAATCTGATCTTGGCAAATACCACATACAAGCAATTATTCCATGATACAGACAGTTCCCTACCCAGTAAACTATCAACTATGGAAACTATTCCCTTTTCTCTGTATCTCAGATACTTTGCTCAGTGTTTTTCCTTCGGGTTAGTTACAGCAGGTTAGTTGACAGTGTTAGTATTGGTGACCTGGCTAAGACAGACAGTAGAGAAGTGCTAACACTTTGTAGCTGAAGAAAATTCAAACATGATTGAATTATTTCCAAAAACAGTAAAAGCAATTAGTAAAAGCAATCATAGCCACCATCAAGACAGACAACTAGGAAGCCATACTGTACTCGCACAACTCACATGTTTGAAGACCTACCTCTTGCACCTGGTTTGTCCAATGGCTCATCTTCTTGTGTCAAATTCAAAAGCTCAGGCCTAGAAGATTTAAGATACATGCTTCAACAGTGACGTACACTTTGATAAGCAAGAAGTTACAGCCTCAAGTTACCACTGAAGAAACAGGAAAAAACGTAACGGGACACCATGATCCCCAACATTAAGTTCTAATACTGTAAGAGCAGGTTGGAACCCTACTGACAAACATTTTTCATACCCGATACCCTTATCTGCCCGAGCCAAAACACTTCATGGTAACATACAGATTACATTAAAATTGTTTCCAAGGTCTAAGATGTTCTTCATCAGAAACAAAGGTCCAAATCAAAAATTTAACCTTTACAAAATGAAAACCCCAAAGCAGACATTTGTTTCCCAAATACATCTAGTTTTATCCATATTAGAACAACAAAAAAAATGTAAAAATCTTATGTTTTTCACAGAGCTGAACTGGTTTTTGAGCTGCTCAGGTTACCACACATTACAAAATTGATGAACACCAAAACCATGAACTGTTAACAAACAAGACAAAATTGAGAAGAGCAGGTGGCAGCATTGCATAAATATTAAAATCTACACACAGTGTCTGATTTTCTGTAAGCCAAGAGGCAGATCTATGCTTTTTCCTCTTTTCTGGTTATCTGCAAGCATTAGGATGGCAGAGACTGAACACATACCTCTCAAATTTGAGAAGTTATCATCCGTGCTCAAGACAGCATGCACAGAGGCATGGGCTGTCACTGCCACCAATTCTGAGCCCAATCCCTGCCATCAGCAGATTCCTGTCCACTTGGAAAAACTCTTGGATTAGGCCCTATGCCACTGAACAATAGTAAAACCTCAGCTGTTACAGAAGCTTCTAACTGTAAATGCTCATCCGTGGTGTCAAACAGCAGCACATCTGTCTGAAGTGAAGCACCAAACTATAAGAGGTGAACATCCACCCACTGCCAAAGCTGCATATGGGTCTGCCACAGTCACACCCATCGCACTGCACCTCAAGGTGCTCCACAGCTCAGAGATCCAGCACTTGGCTCTCACAGATGTCAGCATCTCTCCCTGCATATCCTGAATTCAGGCTCCGTCCAGCCTCCCTTCCATCCCTCCTGCCTTTGCAGAAAGTAATGTCAGGGTTCTAGGAAAGACACCAAGGCAAGAAAGGAGAAAAAGAGAAAGAAAGGAGCCCAGGAACATCTCGAGAGTCTCATGTCCTCACTTCAAAGGCAGCTGAGCCCTCAGGCACTTCCTACATACATCTAAGGTGGCTCTTCATGTACAGCATCTGATCTCCCCCCCAGCACACCAAGGACACGCAGCCAGCTCAATCACAGGAACCAGTAGCTATTTTGGCCCCAAGTCTGCCCTGGGAGATGCTATATACAGATACGGCCATAGACACCTTGATACAACATTCCAGCAAGAGAAAAACAAAAACATAAGCTGAAATTTAGGCCAGGATCCTCAGATAGCACAAAACATCCCCAAGTCAATGGCTTTCAACACGTATTGCAGCCGCAGAGATTAGAACAGTACAAAGAGATCTGCCTGTGATAAGCAGTCTGTAATATGAAAACATCTCCCCAGATCTCAGCCACCACCGTGGTGCTCTGCTGATCTGATAAGCTGGATTTATCAGAGTGAACATCAGCTAAAAATTACTCGTCAGTACCGCGAAGTCATGCGGCAGTAGACATCAGGTTTGGGAAGCCTTTAAAATAAAATGAAGCAGAGCGGAGCCAGCAGAAAACAGTGAGTAATATAGGGATAAAAATGGGAAATTCCTTACTTTTTAATCACAAAGCGGATCCGCTCCTTTCCTAGAAGTATCCTCTCAAGACGGGGAATGCCGTACGTGGACGGCCGCCGGAAGGGAACTCCTTCTGGCAGCCCTTCCACACATAAGTCTTCCACGTGTGACTGGAAGAGTTGGTATGGGACAGATACTGGACCTTTTGCTTTTATAGCTTGAGCTTCATGAAAAAAGGAGAATACAAGCGTTAGACCAGCTTGTGGCTCTACTCACATTATCTGTTAGATAACACTCTAAAAACATTATAATTAGCAGACAGGCAATAACCTCCCCAGCACATTTAAACACCCAAGTATTTGTATGTGGGGGTGTCTGGTTTTGTCACTAATCATTAATTCACAGTAAACAAGCTGCAGTCCTGCACACACATGCAGATTCTCTTTCCCTTCAGTCTGTAAACATTTAATAACAGAGACTGCACCTGTTGCAGTGAAGTTTCACAGTGTTTGGGGTTTGTTTAATAGCACATTTTGAAAGATGAAATTACCTAGACTTAATTAGAAACCAAGCATGCTTCAGTTCATTAGCTCTGATTATTTTTATTTGTTACTACTACTGGGTTACAAGAGTCATTAATGCCACGGAGGAAGGGCACACACTCCTTCTTTTGAGTGAATTCCCAAAGCATTGGTATATTTTTAGATTTCTAGGGAATCACTAGTGAAATAAACAACACCCTTCTAACACCACCAGAAAAAGCACAGCCCTACTAATGAAACCTTTGAAGCAAATGAAAAGCAAGTAACAGGTTCACCCACAGCTGGAAAATAACCCCCAATGTATTTCTTTAAGTTCTGAGGACCAGAATCATAGCAATACACTGATCAGGCTGGCAAATACGGGACAATGGCGTGATGGTTTGCAAATACCAAGAGGGCTGATTTCTGTATACTCACAGGGGTATGTTAATTTTGTCGGCCATGCAACAAGAATTCTCTATTACCATCTGACAGGTCTGCAAATAATTTGGTACATTCTGCTGTTTTGCTATGGAAATTAGATGCAAAAAGATTGAGAAAGGCCAAGCTAAGGCCAAATTAGTGTACAGTAATGTTGTGGCAGGGCTTCTGAAAGCAAAACCACTCAGGGCACCTTCTCGAGCAACTTAACATAACGTGAAAGCAGCCAGTGGTTCAGACATGGCTGTATACAACATGCTCACATTAACTCTCAAACTCCTCAAAGCAATAAAACAATTTGGGTTTTAAAGGCATTTGGGTAACATCCTCTTTCAGCCACTTGGAAGCAGAATGGCTCTGGGTATGCTTATCACAAAACAGGGAAGCTTTGAAAACGCTGCACGTATCTTGGTCTTGTATTCTGATGAGAACCGAGTATCAACCTTCACCAAAAGAGCTGCTGTATGTCACACCAGTCCTTCATTAAAGTAGACTTTTACTGAGTTCATATACTTCTTCCAGGAAATTTAAAAAATTACTCTCAGCCCTGGAGGCTGTTGTGGCAAAAAGCGTAACAAATCCAGCAGCTTGAGAGGGAAACGAGTGTTTGTGAACCACAGCTGGCTGCAGGAAAGGAGATCAAGAACATCACTAAAATCTAGATCATTACAGAGTAACAAAAGTCCTGCTTGTTTGATAACTAACAACAGGTAAGTTTTTACCAGTGAGAGTCTATTTCTCTTAATTCAGGAAGTGTTTTAGCCAATACTCTTCAGACAGCCTAAGAACCCAATCAGCACCACAGTCTGAAGTGAGGAGTCCTACATTTGGAACCTTACCTGTTTTTACATAGAAATCCTACTGAATATAGGTTTCATTTTTACAAAGCAGTCTGTATTTGTGAGCCACTATCTTGTATTTACACTGAAAAGTAATTCCATTTAGTTTACATCTAAACACAAAAATAAATCTAATTTGAGATGTGCCAGTGACATTGCTAAAACACTTTGGAGCTCCTGAGCCAAAATATCTGTGGAGCATTCTGAGAATCCTGGACATCCATAACTCATCCCAGTACATGGGAAATCGCATGCCCATACAGATAGAAAGAACTGGAATCTGATATGGAATTGGTTTGTGAACCAATGAAATGTTGTCATACACAGTGAAAAAGGGGTAATTCAATACCACATGGCCTGCTATGGTGAGTCAGGAATAGCTCTGTATTCAACAGACTCCACAGGAGATCTTCAAGGCTGGCTATGTGCAAACACCAAAACCAAGTTAAAACAATGCACCAAGAATAATGCTCCTTTCTAGAGCAATTAAAACACTGTGAACCAGTTTCTAAGCTGCTTTTACTTGGTGTGAGTTGCTTTCAGTGGGCTGTTGAGATGTCAGATGACACATGCAAAGCATGGACCGACTCCAAATCACAAGGTCCACTCTGAAAGCACTTCCACTTTAAGGCAGAGGAGCACCACCATTTATTTTCTTTTAGTCTGTGATATGTGGACACAAAATATGTCTAAGCACAGCACCTGGAGACAAATTCCAAAGTCTAACATGTGTGCTTCTTTTTCTCTCCAAGAACAAATAACATCTAATTGTTGCTTCACTGCAGATCAGTCATGATCAGAAAGGAACAATCTATCAGTGGTAACCTCTCCCCAGAGCCATTTTAAAAGATTCTTTCACTCAAGGAGTCAGTGTAATTACAGAAAAAAGGCCAGCTCTCTCTAACGTGGGTGCCCAAGACATGAGAGCACTGGAGCTCCAGGAAACTGAGCACAACAGAAAAAATAAATCAAGCTTCACATGTAGGGGCCAAACATAAGCACCCAAATTTAAAATTACTGTGCTCAGCAAAAAAGTTACTTTCCCCAGTTTTAAGTCTTATAATACTATTTAACCCTTTGGTGCTGTCAGCCCTGGCGTGCTCCAAGCCAACAATAAGATGCACGTGATTCCCCGTGCCAAAGGACTAGAGGCAATTGTTTGGAAAGGAGTGTGACACGTACCATATTTTTTTGTAAACAGCTCCTCAACTTGCCTTCTCAAGCCTGTAATTCGCTCATTCCATTTCTCTGCAAAGAAAACAGAGAAGGACATGTCAGACTACAAACAGAACTGAGAATCTCTTGTAAAATCTGTGATACCACTGAGAAATATGCAGTGTGCTTTTACTGTTCACTTGCCTGTCGAGACTGTACCTTGAAATATAGGGATACATTTGAAAAGAAGGGGGATAGAATAAAATATTTAAGATTATCCCCAAAACTTGGGCACATATTAAATCAAGTTTAAAAAAAAATAAAACATAAACCAGGCTAAAGTAACTTCTAAAAATTGTTTCTCTCTGCCGGCTCGGTCAGCAGCTCACTACCATCAGGGGTAAAGTCAGTTTGCAGACACTGTTAGGTATCTCAATCTGGGTGCTGAAAAGCTTAATTAGTGAAGCTTTGTAAAGCTTACAGCGAGTCCATGAAGTTGTTCTGGCGCAGATCTGTTCAGCTATCTGGGTCAGGAGGCATCGTGCCATCCTCTACCTTAATCCAGTATTTCTCCAAGGCCTGATGTTGCAAAACATCCCTGTAAATCCTATTTCTGAAAGAAGATACAGGCTGCAAGACACAAGTTACCCAAATCCAATCGTGTGTTCCACGGAGAGCTGGATTAAATGGCAAAATTTTAACATCTAATTTTCTGCCTGTGACACAGCACACATTTTCACAGCTTTTTGTGCCACCTCAATGCTTTTAGGGAAAAGCCACAACTGTTTTGTAGATGGTACCAGATGCTGGCTGGCCTTTTAAGAATGAGTTAATAAGCACGTGTACTTACAGCTTATTTCTTACACCAAAGACTTGAATCTAGTAACTACAGAGGTTAAAAAATGAGGCCATTCAAGCTATTACACTCCCAGTTGTCAAAAAATTCTTGCATCAGACAAGACAGAAGATTGAATTTTGAGTCCATATCAAAAGGGACTTAAATATTCATTCTCAGACCAATGTACACAACTTTGGTGACCATGTCTAAGCTTATATTTTTTTAATGGAATTTCATGGATATCAAGAGGACAGCACACTTCAGATATGAGCAAGAATAAGACCTTGTTTAGAGGGGAGAGGGTGTTTTGGCACACTGCCTTCAATCCAGACACACACTCTCCATTCTAGTTACCTGGTATATCACCTACATCAAGTAGCCTGTTTATATTTTGAAAAAACATCCTTGTGGATAAATCTATGTAATTGCTTCCTCCACCCTTTTTACTCTTATCTGTGCACAGCTTCTTAGCTGATAAACATGCCTTGAGCTCAGTGTTTTCTGCTCCCGTGTAACATTTCCCCCTGTACTGCAGCCGTACAGCCAGACGAAGCTCTCCCATTCCAGCACAACCACTGACTGCATTTTTTGTTGGCTTGCAGAACAATGGATTAACAGGAGCTTTATCAGGAAGAGTCAGGAAAATAGGAGTCAGAATTTAGCCCTGTTTTACTCAACAGAGCTGGTGAACACACACGGACAGTCCTGGGACAAGGGGTTTGAAGGCACCTGTGTGACTCCAGATTGTAACGCAGGGGAATGTGTCACAGAGTTGAAACCCCTTCAGTTTATCAACCTCTGAGGCAGATTCAGCAAACCACCTCCTCTAAAACTCTGGCTGCTTTTTCTTAGAGGGAGAACAGCCAGGAAGAATGTCATACCCTATTACAAAGCAACCATATCAAACTATATATATAATACTCTTCTGAATATTGGTTGTTGCTGCTCCCACCTAGCCTGGTCTCCCTCTGCTTGTCAGAATGCTCACGAGTGTTCCCACACGCGCCATTAAGTTGTCAAGGTTTCATTTTTCCCAGTTACCAAACCCCACAATGACTGGCCAAATATTCCATGAGGATCTTTTCAAGCAGCTGCTTCTGTGCCCCTCTCCCTCCAACAGAAACGCTACAGGGATTAATAATCAAGTACACCACAATACAGGAGTGTTTATTTGGAATGGTGGATACACAGAGAATAGGTAATTGGAAAAAAAAACCAAAAATAATCACCTGGCTCATATTTTGATCAGCATATTGGGGGTTTTTTTAGCTACTTTTGTATTTTCTGAGTAAACTGCCAAGTTAGGCTATAGATATTTCAAAATTCAGCGGGGTTATCAGGTATCTGGCGTGATTTTTAATCAGATTGTCAGCATTACTAACCCCTTGGATTCAGACCAATTGCTGTAAAAACATTCTTTTGTCACGCACTGCGTGATTGTTTAGCAAAGTTGAACAAGAACCACGAAGCTAAGCTGATATTTTCATTTGGTAATCACTCTGCAAAGCAGTTTCGTTTTCCCATAGGCACCAATACAAGTGGTGGTTTCCTTCTACTCCTGTATGCACACCTTGTGATACACAGGAAACTCCATCCCTATTCAACAACCATCCTGAAAACTTCCCCAGCTCCTCCGGAGTCTCTTCAGTTCACCCCACTCTCTGCTCCAGGCAACACCCACCACAGCAGGGGCAATCTGCACAGTGCACACAAAACGATGCTCGGGTAGGAAGCACATTCCTGTTCCCATCATCGAGCCACCCAGTACTCGGGGGGGGGGGAATAAAATGGAAGCCACACAGCAAGTCGAAGCATGCTGCAGGCTGGCAAAGCCTATGCTCAATGGTGTGTCAGAATGGGGGAAAAACTACACACCTTTTCCATGTCATACTGAGGAAACAGCTAAGGGGACTTTTCCCCCCCCAAAACGGTACAATACAACTGCAAGACACAACTTGAAGCTTCTGAGCTTTTGATAAAATCTCTAAGAAAGTAAAAAAACAAACATTGTGGGAAGAGATTTTTACTGACAATGTCAGTTCCTTTCAGTAAAGATATTTTTAACCTTAAATAGTTGGTTCAGAAATGTTTCTGAAATCCAACCTCCCTTCCCAAAGATGATCAATTTCTATCAAGCATTTTAACAGACACTGTGCACTCCTTCCTCCCCATGGTTGTAATTCTGTTTTCCACTTTGTTTTCCTTTTTCCACAAAACTAAGAGCACAGCACATTACTCACCCTGTTTCTCAGGCCACTCGGGGTACCTGATCTCTGACTCAATCAAGACACAGGAAATCACTCCAGCTCACAGCTATCAAACATCTGGATCTCATCGCTGTTGTGTACAATACTGAAAGTCCTTATCAGGAGAGAGAGATTTCTCTCTCAAGCATCTGTATCTCCTTTTCCAGTCTTCTGAGTGCCACTGCCTTACATTCTGCAGCTACTCAAACGCCTCCTTTCTCCTGTCCTTCAGCACACCTGCGCTGTTCACAGAAGGCACTCAGACAGACCAGCTGCTACACAGGCTCCTCACCTCAGCTTTGCCATAATTCAGTACCCTAGTGAATTCAGTCTGATCATCTCAGTCAAAAAGTCAGCTTCCAAAAATCTAGACTTTTTATTTTATTAAATTATTTGCAGTGTCTTTTTATATTGTCACTTTGAATAATGAGAAACAACAGATGTAGCCTGTGTTGATGATTATATTGCTGCAATACATCTACAAAGAGCCTCGGGCTCCTAGATGAATACTCACACCGACGTGTCAAACTCCTGCAGTGTGAAATTGTCCAATACCTTTTATAAAACAAATCAGACACAGAATGATCTTTAATTCTTCTTACCAAAATTGAACTCTCTCGTTTTTCTTTTCCCACTGCTGGCAGCTTTGTTAGCTGACTCTTTGTTCTTCCGTTTCTTGTTAGGAGGCAAGTACACATCATCATCATCTTCATCATCATCACCACCATCATCATAATCACCATCACCATCATCATCATCATCATCATCACCATCATCACCATCACCACCATCATCACCACCATCATCTTAAAGAAACAAAAATATCACTGTTGTAATGTCCAGACAACTCATGTGCAATATTTGAAGTGCTTTGCATTTCAAAGCTCTAATATAAGTATTGAACCGTGCTTTATCAGGGCATCAAATTTTGCAACGAATTTCCCATCTGAGTAACTTTAGAGAGCTACTGCTCTGTGTAGGAACAATCTGTGTAAGAGAGCCAGCACAAGGCACGAGACAGCAAAATGCAAAGCTGCTTCTGTACTTCCTAAGGAAAACAATATTGTGTTCTTAAACATGACTGGACATCTCCTGATCATAAAATGACCACGCCAACAGCAAAAAAAAAAATAAATCAGGAAATAAATTGTGCAGACATAAACTACATTATTTTATCTAATTTGAAGCATCCTTCCATTAGTAAGTCTTGAAACACAGTACTTAAGTTTTATCTTGAAGAGCTCAAGCTCAAAGATGCTAAAACTTGTTTCAAACCGATGTAAAATTGATGAACGTAACTGAAGTTCATTGAACAGGTCAGCCCTACCTCACATACAGAGAGGGGGAAAACTGCAAACCCCAGGTATTTTTCAGTGAGTTGCTACTTAGCCAGTCACTTCCCAATCCAAACACTATCTTCCCTACCAGTTAATGAGTTCCTAAGACTGTCCAATTACCAATACCTGCAGCCTTGGAGAAAATAAGTGCTTAAAGCAGACAGAGAAAATTAATCTCACATCCAGAATAGCATCTGCCCAGGTCAGCAGGGGTATATTTTATTTAGGAAGAATAGTATTACAGATTGACATCTCTTGCACCTAGGAATTTGTACTATACTCTGCTAGAGAAAACCTTTTCAGTGCATTTTACTTTTGTGGTAAAGGCTTTGCTTATACACAGAACTTAATGACTCTTCCCTTATTACCTCTCATGATGAGGCAATGTAAGAATTATTTTACTGCAGCATTATAAAAAGGTGAAAGTAAAGCCATAAATGTCAACTTTGTCCTAAAATGCATTGCCTAATTTATAAATTGCTAATTTGGTGGTTTTAATCTTGCCCGTTCCAGAAGCAAGCATTGCAAAAGCTAATCTCAGCAGTGTTTTAAAGCACTTACAGGTCACGTAATTCATAAACACAAGAAATAAAACTGACCTCCAACATTCTAGCATGAAAACAACATGGACACTGGCTAGTGGCTTTAGTGCCATTTAGATGAGAAAGGGAGGTGTAATTGCAAAGGTTTTTATCTCATATTTATCAATATTAGACAAATAAATTGAAACTTCACTTACACCACTTGTAGCACATCATTTCTGTAACAATACAATTCTTCCCAGGAGCTAGTGTTAACTAGAAACCTTATCCAACTACAGCGTGCTTATGAAGCAACATGTTCTTCAGAATAAATATTGCAATTTATTTATTTTTTAATTTAAACTAATGGCTGTTAAATAATGAGTATTCTTCATTACCAACGCTTGAAAAATATGTGAAAGATGCAAATCTCTGACCCATTTCAAAACCAGCCCAGTAATCCCAGTATGCTTCAGTATACTGTGGTTTTACAAGACTTCTGGACTAGATGTGTTACCAAGTAGTGCACAAGCCAAACTGCTGTCAACACTGGCACATAATCCTGTTTATTCAGTGCCAAGTATTGCAGGCATTGTAAAACATTTTTTGACCTAAAAACACCCAACGGAGTGAAATCAATGAACTGGAAAATGAACCTTCAATGGTGACCTCGACCTCAGGATCCTCACTTGTTTCTGAAGAACTGTGCTCTGAAGAATCTGATGGGGGAAAAACAGGACTGCTGAACAATGGACATGGAAAAGACTTTTAACCAAACACTCAGTGATTCCATATGAAACACTTGACAAAGCAGCCTCCTGGCTCACCGCAACGTTTTGCATTCACAGCATGCAACAAAAACAGCAGCAGAGATATTTTGCCATAAGCCTTTAAGCAATTCTAGACAGGGTAAGGAGGTGGGGATTATACTTGTTAAATTGCGTGTGCAGCAGTGCAGAGTTGGCATTAATGGCAGTAGAAAATTCCTTATTCGTGGGTTAATAGGATTAATACAATCATAAATATTTTTCCCTGTGTTATCAAGGATTACTGAAAATATAAACAAAGGCTGTGTGCCCCTACAGATGATGTATTTCTCTATCATTTATACAGAATCATAGTTGTTGCACTGTCATGATTTCCATAACAGGCTGCAAGTCCAACAGTGAAAAATGAGAGGGAAATTCATAATCACAATGCTTTCATTGGGGCAGTCTGCACCAACAAAATAAACAGGATTAGGCCTATCAATACTTGGTGGGAGAAAGGGCAATTTGCATCTGACTGCAGTGAAGTTAAAGCCAAATACATTGGAAACTATTTCAAAACTAAGTAGCTGTGTACAAAGGAACATATTTGAATTATTCCGGCAGAATAATGCCGAGCTTCTGCATTTTGAAGAGTAACTTCTTTCAGATCTCTGTAAGCTGGAAGTATGGTATCACTTTGGGAGCAAGTCTGAAGGAACCTCCCCTTTCCACAGCTCTTCATGTGATGTTGTGTATATCTGAGAGATACAGTCAAGATTGAGTGGTACTCACTGAGACACCTTAACCTGAGAAGATTCAAACTGTGTCAATATATCATCTTGTTCATGGAAAACATCATGTGTTGTTTTGCTGTAATTCAGAGCAAGTGCTGGGTAGATAATCAGCAAACACAAAGAATAACAAAAGGAAAGAATTGGGAGAAAATGGTCTTTTAGGAGATGTGAAGTATGATCATAAAATAACTATCACATCTGATCAGTCTAACTGATCAGTCAGAATCTTTCTGAAAGCATCAGAAACGTTTCAAAAAAATAAAAAAAATACAATTTTTGGAAACTTAAGAACAGCCACATAGCCTGGCAGGTGGTCCATGTAGTCCAGTATCGAATCCCTGAGAAATAGTCATCATTAAGAGAAACATGGAAAAATGTCAAAGCAGATGTTAACAAAGTCTGGAAGAAAACTCCTAGATGGGACATTTCTTCCTTCTCAAATCATACTAAACCAACTGGTTTAACACAAGTAAATCTTTTTTCACAAAGTATTATCGTCACTAGGTAGTTTTTGATCTCCAAATTAAATTTTATGTAATAGTACTCTTAATTGTGGTGATATTTACCTTCAAAGCAAAACTCGTGAGATTTGCAAGGAGTATTGCTGCCAGCATAGCCTGGCCTTAACGTCCAAAAAATACTCACGACTCATGTTTGAGAATCAGGTGCTTAGAATGAAACCAGCTGCTGAATTATGACCTCTAACATCGTGCCAAAATATTACATGTTGGGTGACAAGCACCTTACAAATGCAATTTATGGTGTAAAAGAATGAAGACTCCCATCACAAGTTGCTTACAGTAAGCCACAGAGTGGCTTGGCTTGAGAGATTAAAAGCAAAACAAAACAAAAAAATCCAAAAGCCAACCTTGTGGAAATGTGGGAAGAGAATGGTTGGAGAAGATGTACAACTTTAATTAAGGTGCCATCTTCTCAAATAACTCTGTAAAAAAACATCCAGTGATGTTAAATTACTCTTGTGAAAAACATTTTTCATCTCTAACCTTCTGCTGGTATTTCCATATCTGTTCCTTCTGTGCAATCAGATCCCTGGTGGCTTCCTTTAGACAAATAAAGTAAAAAACATACCATCATAAAAACACAAAAGGCACTTTTAACATTGACTATTCAAAGCGAGGATTTCCGCAAGTGAAAAATCCAGAACTACCACGTTCACATGAACAACATACAGAAGGCTCAACTTCTGAATGCTGAATTTGTCACAGCAGAAGCACTCTGACCTTATAAAGCAATTCACAGGCTGAAATGCAATTAGTATTTTCTAGTGGTTGCAAATGGGCAAACCAGTATTTTTAACACAAACAGTAAGTAGCTGAAAAAAATGCACAATTGTGAAGTAAATTTATTTCAGATATTGTTCAGATACGGGAAGGAACTCTTGCTAAACACAGACTTTCCATGTACTTCGTTCTGTATCTAACCATTCACCTCACACACAGCTAAGAGAAGGAAATTGTCAAGTTGTGCTTATAATTCATAACACAGAAGTTTATTAAACTTTATAATCCATTATGAAACTGAATTTCATGAGAAACGTATCAATTTATGCAAATTACTGTGCTTCAGTGATCAAACTTAGAAAAGAAATGAGATTCTCTTCTGTATGTCTCTGCTCGGACATCTGAAAGTTAAGGCAACTGAAATTCCCATTTCTGTTTAAGTTCTATTACCCCAACTCTTCAAATCAAGGAAGCAGAGCCCTGAAGAGCAAAACTCACACATTCAATTTCCAAAACAGACGTGAGAAAAACACAACTAAAAGATCTACCTGTGTAGCTTTCTTCAGGAGTAGTTTTGTCATCCGTCTCTGAAGTTTCTGAAGGTCCTGGTTGGGAACAAAGGGAACGGATTTTAAATCGTGTCTCACAGCAAACACATTTTCCCAGTCCACAGAGGAATTTGCCAAGTCACTCTTAGCTTCATGTATCATATGCTCATCTCTTGTTCAACTTAGGAAAGACTGTGTGAGATCTTAAAAATCTGTACCTCCTTACTCATCTGGTTCAACAGAATAAACACATCGAGGGGCTGATGGCAGGGGTGTGCATTTCTTGGACTACTGACCAGTTGGAGACACATGCAGAACAGCAGGTTTTCAGGTTTTTTGATGTCCATAAACTAATTTTAAAACATGAAATGTTGATGGTTCTGCCCTTTTTCCAATGAATTTTTAATCAGCTAATTTTTTTCCCTCTTTGTTAAAATTTGTATTCCATGGGAGTCCTTTAAAATGTCTACCTACATTAAATAGACAAATTCAGAGAGATTAAAATGATTTACAAGACTTCAAGGTTGTTTGCTTTTCATCACAACAGCTCTTTTGATGGCTACGTTTGGACTGCTTTAAAAAGGCTGTTGCAGAAGGCAGCACACAAACGACACTTAAAAGATTAAATTAACACCCCTAAAATCCTACTGCTTAATGCTTTGGAACTCCTGCAGTTACACTGAAAGAGCAAACTGCTCACAGCATAAATAGCCTCACACTGAGCAAGAGATCATTCTACACCACAGAAATAGCACAGGTATATAAAACTAGCCTGTGTGTGCCATAGGGGAATGTATAGGACTAGCTGGAACTGAAGGGTTTGGTCTAATTGTTCTGCATAAATTGAATCATTTCTGTGTTGGTTTGCAAAAGCAATCTGCAGATCATGTCGCTCCCCAGAAGTTATGGCTGGTTACAGGTAGGTTTAAAAGTGTATCAACAACTAATATTAACAGCTTCACAATAGAAAAAGCTACTGTTAACCAGTAAGGCAAGTGAAATATTTTAAACTTGTTATTTCATACATGCAATAAGAAAAGACAGAAGAGACTTGTTATAATTTTAATGTCACACAACTGCAAGTACATACACAGCAGCAAATACTGAGAGTTAAAGAAACTTAATATTTAGGGATTACATTTTTAAACATGATTATTAGGTGGTTACAACACTGCTAGTTTGAGATAGTTCTGCCTAATTTGATTCCTGAGATTTTCAAAAGGATTTTAAATTAACAGGATTTCAAATGAGGATCCTATACAAGGGTCTTTGTTTTACACGTCTTTTCTTCAGCAGTGCTGCTTTAACCAGCTCCTGCCACTTTTTCTTTGCTGGGGGAGGGTGTGTGTGTGTGTGTTTGGGGTTTTTTTTTGTTTGCCTCTAACTCAGAGGAGCTCCCCAGTTTGGTTCAAAACACTGCTCCACAGAGAATGGAACTGGCACAGCCGAGACCAGACTCCAAAGATTGGAAAAAGCAGTGGGGAAGAAAAGGAGCAAGATAGAAGCCAGAGGCACTGGTGGTGCTCTTGGCCACACGCGAGCAAATTCTCATCAAAATGGTGTGATTTGGCACTGTTATGGGTGAGTGGTGATAGAACAGAGTCTCCCTGGGCATGCTGGAAAAAGTCTCCACGGACTAAATTTGCTTTTATTAAAAAAAACTCAAAACCAACCAAACATGCATCCTGTTCTAAGCAAATATCCTACTATAAGCACATATTTTTGTCTTTATTCCTTGATTGAGAAATCCTGGCAGGATTGTTTTACCTACATAGTCTGCAACAGTCTCTATATCACATTATCTTCATGTCAAATACAAATAAAAAAGAAAAAAATGAGACTCTGACATGTTGAAACTTGAAGAAAGATTTCTCTAAAGGAATACACTTACTAGGCTTACAGCCCCTGGGATTACGCACAGAGAATTCAATCCCCTCATCTTTAATGTCAATAAAACCTACAGTACATGTAAATCCATCAGATTTTTAAGTGACCCACATAGATTATTTTATGAAACTTTAAGCTTTTTGTTTTTCATATTATGATGCTTGCCAGAGGAAAAAACAGAATGAAAAAATTGTTTCAGAAATTAAAAAGTGTAAACCAATATATTCTGCCAGCTTAATGTAGTAAGGACTAGAAAATGAAATTGAAAAGAATTCTGAACTTTCTACCACCAGGAGATTAAAAACACTGCTGTGTTTCCACTTTACTGCCTCCATGCACGTTACAGATGCATAGACATCATGTTACTGAGAAAAGTAAAACCCAAGCACAGTTGTAAAACCATTTACTCACCCCGAGTACAAATCCCTCAGCCTCAGTTTCTAATGGATTACGTCCTAACACTACACAGCCAAACCTCTGCCACTTGGCAGGAGCAATGGATTTATCTCATGGATTAGCATTGTCAGCGATGCTCACTTTTTTTGCTACCCAGATGGCAGCAATGTGAACAACATGTAATTACCAGGGCAATACCAGAACGCCTCCAGGAAGCACAACATCACGGTTTCTTATTTTCTTGGTGTATTCTCTAGAATTTCTTGGTTTAAGATAGTATCTACATGCTGAATCTGACCTTACGGAGGTCAGAGCACTGCCAGCCCAGCTACAGCTGTAGCCCCATTAAAACAGACAGTATTTCTAGTATTCTGGGAGATCTCCAAAGGAAAAATATTTTGTTGTTAGAGACACACTAGAAGATGCTCATGACTTTCAACATTCCAGTCTGAGAATAAAAGCACAGTTTTATTTCCCCATTTTGTTTTTTTTTTGTCCAGCAGAAGATATTTTTAATCTCAATGGTTTTGCACGAATATCCTATGTTTTAACTGCCTCCCTCATAACATTTCCAGAAATCCCCAAACTGATACCACTGCTCAACCACATGGTGCTTCAGAGAGAAGAGACGCAGCAGTTGTTTACTCACTCTAAGTGGTTTATAAGCTAAAGCAGTCCATTCATTAGACAGCGGTTTATAAACTGAACCAGGCAATTCACAAGACACGTTGTTTACAGCCTTTTCCTTCTGCTTCCAGTTCTGTTTTAACTCTGAGGCACCAGTGGTAACTGAAGACTTGCATCCACAAAATTCATGGGATAACATGTCTCCTTCGGGAATGTTCGGTCCTTGGTCAGCAGGTTACTCAATTCTATATGGGCTATGTCTCTAAAGAGCCCTGTTTTACTCTGCACTGATGAAGAGGATATGTGTCCTCAAGGAATTTTCCTAATGTATTCCTGGTTCTTTGTAAATTGAAAAAAACAAACAACAACACAACCAACTCATAGCTCTTAATTCTATTCTTTTAATTGACTCAGAGCTGCTCTCATTCTGGCACTGATGGTACTTTGACATCATTTCTTCCATGTCTTCAAGATAGCCTGGGTCTTGTAGACAGCCTCATAGTAAAAAGCCAAGATGCTCGTCTTTTACTTTACAATACATTTATGCACCAGCTGAACAGTCCTCAGTGCAGGGAAGCTGGTACAGGAGGAGTTATGGGCACGGAGATGTATGTGCATTAACACAGTACAGAACACATGCCCTCCTACCTGGCTTTAGGTCTGGAGCTGGGGCTAAAATGAATGCCAGTCCCCCTCCACAGCACAGTAATATGCCTAATCTAAGAGTAGAAACCTCATTTCAAGCACTGCACCACATTTCAGTCACTAAACTAGGAAACAGCACTTAAACTAATGGTTCTTTTCATGAGTCATAATAACTGCTACTTATAGACAAGGTATATGCAGGAATATTAACTGTGATAGCTGGAATGCTCCAGTGTGTGTAATTCAGTCTTGCAGATCTGTGTTCAGTCCTTTTCCTCATTTAGTCAACAAAATCTGAACCCTTGCCCCAGAACAGGTTGTCTTCAGTGTCACCCAAAGCATTTAACACTGCAGCGACCTCCACATTTGTCCAAGATACTGGAAAAAAACCCAACATCCACTGCCATATGGCTGATGCCCACTGATGGGAAATTGCCCCTAATACTCTGTCAAAACACCCACATGAAATTGTTGATGGCGAAAGCCCCAATTTCCCAGTCATCTTAGTGGGTGCTGTTAAAACATTTCCAAATTTAGTAATGCAGTATTAACTCATGGCAACATCCAAATGCTGCAACCTACTATAAGATAATAAGGGAGGAAAAAGGCGTCCACCTACAGGCATAATTTTCTCCCTGTTTGATTAACAGGAGAATTTCATGTGCTGCACAGTGCTTTGGTCAGCATTACAGACTTACAAGAGGAAGCAAACACTCAGAGAAAAACACTAACCATGAAATTTCACCAGTAAATCATATTCTCCAGGAAGCCTCAGGCATGCTGCTGTTCTCCAGCAGTTAAGTTGTTTCTTCTCCTAAATCTGTAAGCCTGGCTTTTGCTGCAGGGTATTTTTAACAAGAACTATGACCCTCGTTGTTTTCTTTATTTTGCAGCACATCTCAACAAAGGCAGTGCTTGGACAGACTCACGCCATCCCTCCGGAACACACCTCAGGATAACTGGACTTTGCCAAGGTTCACTCCTCTGCTCAGCACCACCAGGCACACACAAACCCCTCTGTGCCCCCTGAACGTGGAGCTCCCTGCACTTGTACAACCTTTGGCTTGAAACTGAGCATCAGCAACTCTAAGAAACGAAGGGGAAGCTGCTTTACTCCAGGGAAGGCAGCAGGACTTGACTTGGTAACATCTCCTTCAGCTCACAGCACCCCATCCTCCCACCAGCACATTCAGTTTTGCCTGGTTTCAAATGCAAGTTTGGGGGACTGGACTGGGAGTGGGAAAAGGAGGAGTTATTAATCAAGCACCATTTTATCTGAAAAAGATACATATTGCTCTTCACCAATCAGAAGATTTAAATTCAGAGTTCTGTAAGAGACAAGAGAAATCCCCCCCCAGTCCACATCAGGACTTTACTATGGAAGCACATCGTATAAACAGGATGTTTTAGGTCAGACAAACCCACTGCAGCACAATGGGTTACTGGTTTTTACAGAAGCAATTTCACTCTTCAGTCGGCACTGGATTACACGTTGGGCTATTGGCCAAATTCTGACACTTTTTATGCATGAAATGGAAAGCCACAAAGGGCTGAAAAGCAGAAAGTTGAGGACTTGGCTTTGGAAGGAACAATGATTAGGTTGTCTCCAAACCCCCCCTATTTTTACTACATTATAACATGCCTGTAAACCCCCTGTCCCCTGAGGTTAGGCAGTGTACCAATTACAAAGAAAATACAATCCTAACACCAGAGAATTCACCCTTCAAATCCTGAAGTGGTGACACTTTGCTGTGCCATACAGTGAAGAGCTCTCTGATCAGTGCTCGTACACTGAGAGCTGCCAGCATGAGGACACTGATTCTACAACCATGTAGTTAGTTACCAAGGCATGCTAGAAAATAATCCCTAGCTTTGTGTCTAAAGCTGCATAAAAGTGTTCTCTCAATAATATATACTGTTACAAAATGCAAGGATATGCTGTTTTGCATTTCAGTATTGAACATGCAGCTATCCTTCAGAGGTGTGTGGCAGCTTGCCTGCGTTCCTTCGTATTGCTCAATTAACCTGATGACAAATGCAAGCAGGCTGAAATAATATATTTAGGGTTCCAGTTATTTTATGTCACCATTTATAATCAGGACTTCTTAATTACTGTTCATTTTGACTTACAGAAGTAATGATTTCTTCTTTTTTCACTCCTAGCCGAGGCTAATGTGCAGTACTAACCAGATACTTAGAGATAAAGTAAAACTGAGAGGGACCTTAAAATCTGCACAGAGCCTGACTCCTGGACCTCACCAACGTTGTTATGCTTTGTCTATCTGTATAAATAAACTTTTCAATACAGTTTTGACACCTAGTGGTCATTCATACAAGAAAAATAACTGATATGCTATAGAATTTATTGAAACTTTAAACTAGAGAGAAGATCCAAGCAGTGCTCTAGACAGCATTGTTATTATGGTTTATTTCCAGTTTAAAGAGGTCACTGGAATTCCAGCCTGCATACTGGACCCTCAGATGAAAACAAGCAGTTCAAGAGACTCGTGGAACTTCTCCTTCAGCTCACTCACATATGATTACCCCAAGGTTGTACTACAGCTCTTTTGGTATTCCTCAGAATAACTTAAATGGTCACCAGCATGGAAATGTTGTATCCCAACAGAGCTCTGTAATTGCACACTGAATGGCCAAGAGTAAGTAAAAAGAGAGGCATAGAGAGAGTAACACTTAAGCAAGTGACCCTTTCATGAGATAAACACATATGAAAGTTAGCAACATTACCTGGCGTGTTATATCGATAGTAGTCAGGATCATCTAATTCCTTCTTCATTGTTACTGCTTCCAAAGAACATCCTGTAGAATCTACAAAGGCAACGAATACAACTATGGAAACTAATAATAACCAGATTCTTAAAAAACAAACAAAAACCCCCACCAAGATCCTAGCTGGTCTCCATTCAAAAAAAGTAAAAAAATAAAAGGAAATAATTTCAGATGCTGAGACACTAAATGGTTGAGCTAAAAGGATATCAAAGTGACCTGCTGGTTTCTTATATTTCAGTTTGGTCACCATCAGAGGGGATTCAGGATTAAATGCTTCTCTACAAACTCAGCATCCCTGCAAATGTTGTCCTGGATCTGAAGAATTAAGAAAATGTCTCCTGCCTTTTTACCCACTACCACAGCCAAACCAAAATCTATTTCATCACTCACTGGTGCTGAAAGTACTTCTAGACCTACTCCTGCTCACTCCTCTGTACAGCCGAGCTCAGATACAGTCTGCATCAAACTGTGCTGCTGATGGAGCAACACCAAAGGTCTTCAACTGCTCTTGGCTTCCTTCAAGGGAAGTATCCTCTCTATAAGCCTTCAGAGCATTCCCAAAAAAGTTTTCAAAACATTCCAACAAAAGGAGATTTACTTAAAATGCCTAGAAACAGCACTGGGAAGAGCCTGAGACTGACCTAACAAAAAGCTCATATAACCATAAAGGGTTCCCCAACCCAGGTTTAAAGTTGAGAAGCACAAAGATCTAGAGCAAAAAAGTGGCCTAAATATAAAAAACCAACTTAAGTCTTATACAAAATGCTGAGCAGTGTAGCCCAACCCAACAAAAGGGAAAGCCACCAGCTTATCACCAGGCACACCTGCAGCTCCCTGGCTTTCATGGGATTACTCACGCCTTTATCTCCCAGCAAACACTTCAGCATTTACCACAGGGCCTTGCAGGATCCCATCCTGCCTGCAGGGGAACTCAGCAATGCTTGCACAGTTTTTGACAGCCAATAATACGTTTTGCTATTTATCCCCATTTTAGCTACAATGGGGACATTCTGTCATTTACAGGATTTTAATAATATTAACAAATAAACCAAGTTTTACTCTCCCCATTAGCAATAAAGAGATCTTGAATTACAACAAAATAAAAACCAGAAGATTTTCTACTCCACTTAAAACTAAACTATTTACAAAGTTTACAAAATTTTACAAATCTCCTCCTTCTGGAAACAGAAACATTTGGCTAAGGTTCAATATGTCATAAAAACTCATAAAAATTCCAACTGAAAAGCGGACAATTTCATGGAAAGAAAAGGTTTTCATTCTCCCAAAGGACGGGTTTTTGCTGCTTTTTTTTTCCTTAGAGCTTTCAATCTTCGCTTAAATTCAGCCTTCTGAACAGAAATTGACAATTTTAATTATTTATTTATTTATTTATTAAAAAAAGGGTAAAACTTTGAACCTACCAGACTCCTCACTTGGTTCTGTTTTCACTGGAACAGAAGGACAACTACAAAAACAAACAAATCAAGCACACTGACATTATTAAAAAAGAAATATCACATTTCTGCAAAGTTCTTCAAGCTTTACAGACTGTCAAGTAAAATCAATCTCCCAGGACTTTTTTTCCAACTAGAAACACAAGAGTAAACACGCCACATCTCAGCTTTTCTGATTCAGTTCAAGGGAATAGCCAGGAATATCCTATCCCTACATTTTTGGGACATAACACTGTATTTAAGGCATCTTTACAATTTAATGAGAAGCAAACATAGAAGGACAGAAAACTGATCCCTGTTTTCACATTAACCAATTTTTTATTTATTCCAGATATAATCTCTTCATTTACTAACAAAAAAAAAAAAGATTTTAGTTTTTTCAGTTGAGGAGGGGGGAAGAAAGCAGCTTTACATCTGTTCCCCATCACTGCTGTATCATAAAACATGACAAACTTATCCCTGACTGACAGACTGTGAATGAAGAACACTCATTGGGCTAATTAAACTGAGGGGAAACTTTGCCATCTGTTTAACTTTTAACAGCTTCCCCACAAATAATGATTAAAAGAAAGAAAATTCAGCTTCACACTTTTTATGATCCCAGGCAAGCAAGTTACCCAAAGGTCAGCTGGACAGAAAAAGCACATTAAGATAAAACTATATGAAAATACATAGTTGATAGGAAAAAACCAACATTATTTTAAATTCACCTTCCACCTGGTGGTGTAACGGAGTGTGGAGGATCTGTCATAGGAGCTCCTGAAAGTTAAAAGACAATCTTTGAATTTCCTGTACTCCATTTACCTTAAACACAAATTGAAATACAACACTGATTTCGTGAAGCAAAAGCCTGTTCACATTTTAGGAGTATATGTATGTGTATATTTTCTGTATTCACAGATATGAGGGCAAGATCTTGTTAAACTGCTTTATTAATCTATAAAGCAACACCAATATAAAATTACTTCAAATGTGCCTATCACCATTCTTTTCACTGCTCTCTCTCACGAAGCTAAGTGAAAATCTTGGAAAACAAATGTAAACAAATCTTCCACCTACACAATACTAAAAGAAAACTGGTACTCTTATAGAGATTCAGCTTGGTCCTAAATTACAGCTAGACACAAAGAGATTATGTTTTTAGAACGTCATTTGCCACACTGAAAACCTGTCTTGCATTTTCAATAGAAATATATTATTACCAGAATCTCTAATTTCTCACTCTCTAGTCTTCTCACTGCGCACAGACAACACATTTTCCAGCATCAGTTCTAGAATTTTCACCTGAGAAAGTGAAACTTTTCTTTTTTGACTACATTCCTATAGAGACTGCTTCATCCTCTTCACAAAACAAATCCTCACATACACAAATTTTGCAAATAAAGCAACATGATCCCTTGAGAGGAACAAGAGAAGGGACCTCTAAGCTAGAAGTGAATCTTTGAAGTTTTAAAAAAACTCACTCCAGCTCAGATTTTTTAATCTATAGAGGCTTTCAGAGGTGCTGCAACATCTAGCCCTTTCAGAAAATTAATGCAATTTTAAAAATCAGATATAAATTCCAAAAATCAGCTATGTATTGAAATACAGAGCACTGCAAACTCTCAGCATCTTCTAAAACTGCAATGCGGTCCTTCATCAGGTCACTTCTTTCTCTCGCATACTATCCAATTCACATTAAATTCAAATTCAGCAAAAGGATGAAGAATGCAATAGAACAAATTTTATCTCTAATTAGTTGCTGTTGGAAGAACGGATAAAGGAAAAGGTTACAGTTCTGTAAGTAAGGCAACACACAGCCTGGGAATTTCTGCACAGTTTGCTGCTTTATCCACACGACCAAGTCTTGCATCTATATTGCTATCTAATCCAAAATTCTAATCTGTTTCTGTTTAGTGTGAGTAATTAGTAACTTACCTAGGTCTTTCTTTGGCTCCAGCAAAGGCCTGTGTGGAAATACAGAATGAAAAACACATAGCTTTAGCAAAGACATCCTTCCTTACTTGGTGGTGTAACACTGAAGAGAAAGCACTCATACTTAAGAAAAACAGGCTGCAATATATTCAATTAAAAATTAAAATCAATTAGACTTTATTTAAGTATAAATGGACAAACCAGCACAAGAAAGAATAGATAACCTTTTGATGATAAATGAGATCCCTGACTTGTTTTCCAAAATCCATTGCAGTGTTGAAACATTGTAGTTTTCTGGATGTTTAAATTCGAGTCCTTTGGGCAGGCCCTGCACTACCACAGCAGACTGGTCCCTCTGAATCTCCTCGTACGGCACAGGTACCCCTGTTGACTTCCCTAAAGCTTTACCTAGGGGCAATAAAAAAAAAAAGATTGTTTTGAGGTCAAGAGCTCTCAAGTTAGGAAAAGAACAAGTCCCTCACAAAACTTTTTCCTTTGGAGAGAATTGGAACGAATCATCTACTAAAAAAGTTAAACTTACAGCCTTACAGCAGTGTAGCTGGAAGGCAAAGATCATGCAGTGCTTTCCTGCCAGCTGGAATAAAAATGAAGACATCCAGGAGAGCTGTTTAGCAGACTTCAAAGCACCCACCATAGCAAAAGCAGAAGAAGTCCTCCACAGACTTTCTGAGAGCTTCCAGTCCCACATCATCCACCGTCAGCCTGTTTGCAGTCACTGTAGTGTTTGGTTTTGGGCCTCCCTCCTCTTCTCCAGCACCTGGCAATTATAAAAATAAGACAAAAATAAAATAAGTTATTAAAAACCCCAGTACCCAGTCCCTTCAGTTTAGCCTACAGACACTTGGGAAGGATTCCTGACAGAAAGTCATTAAGAATTTACTTGCCTTAGAAACAAATGCACTTATCTATGTACATGGGCAATGAGTAATTTTAAATTGACACCAAAATCATTACATCCTCCTTACAAACTTTGTAAATTATCTCCCTCTGAGGTGCAAGAATAATGAAATAAGAGACACATCCAAGCAGGCTTTTTTTGGTACCAGGCAGAAGAAAACACTATTAATCTCAGGAGAGGATAATACAGTAGAAAGAAAATGCAAAACTGCCAAGAAGGACCAAGCCAGTCACCAGGGAGCAGGTGAAATGCCTGTGTGGAGGGCCCAGAGCTCTCCAGTGCTGTACCCTGGTTTGTTTATGCTCTATGTGCTTAACTGAACTTTTTATAGAAGGGATCTGACTTTTGCTACATGGCTCCTGCATCTTTCAAAAGACAGTTGAAGCACACATCTCCTGTCACTGAATAGGACGAGCTGCAAACAAGGCACCATCACACAGAAGAGAGATCTCAGCCCTACACCTTGTCTGAGCCTCTGAGCAAACGTGGCTGCAAAGGGAGCCAGGGAATAACAACACTTTCAATATTAAAAAGCAAATGGAATGATGGCTTCAGGTAGCAGCCTTCCTTCCCCATCATTCAGTTCTTGCAGAGATTTACTGAGAATCACCCCACAAAACCAGGGCAAAACAAGAGATCTGTGCTCCCACGTGCAAGAGAATGATCAGTGCTGAAGCTGTGCCACGGCTTCACCGTCAGCAAGCAGAGCAGCTCCCAAGCCTGAAACACTGGGATTTGCATCACCAGTACTGCTGGCACCATAATGCTAGGCTGATATGAGAAAACACAGCAGTTTGAACAGCTGACTACAAATAGGCTGTGAAGTGAGCTGAAGCAGCAATGCTTTCAGTAAAAATGCATTTATCACCTTAAAACCTCCTTTCTCCATTTAAAAGAGAACCTCTTCATTCCTCTGCAGATCACACATCTGCTTTGTACCCTGGAAGCCACCTCCACATGACATTCAGCTCCTCAGGCATGAGACTTCTGCCTTCTCTTCAACATGTCAGGGCTTACCGTGACCCAAAAATAATGCAAAGATGGAATATTGTTATTTCCCCATAACACAGGGGCTTGGTTCATGACAGTTGATAAGGTTTGCCTGGAGACTCGGGGATAAGAGGCATTAGTTTCCATTTATAGCTCCATGCAATGTCACTTTTTGGGTGGGTTTTTTCCACTTAAGAGGCTGATTCACTGCAAATGCCTCTACTGCCAGTAGCTTCTCCACAGTGTACCTACACTTTCTAAAAATAATAAGCAAAACAAAAATAAGATGACAAGGCTGCTCACTTCCCATTAAAGTGAAGAGCAGACGAAGACGCAGAAATTCTCCTCCTTATTGACAAAAAACCCTTATCAAGATGCAAAGACAGTAAGACTTATAAGAGCTCTGCACAACTGATCAAACCTTGCAGCCCTCCAGCTCCTCCTGGCAGCACTGATGGACACATCTCCACTTGTTGGAGGTCACACAGTTTACAGGCTCTGTCCAAGCCCTGGGCAGGGAGGGAGATGAGGGGCTGTATTTACAGGGCCAATAGCTCCAAAAGGGTGAGGAATGGTTATATGGCACAGAAATTGCACCCTGAACAGCTGGGAGTGTGCTGCAGGATTAGTCCAGTTACTCTGCAAAAGCTATCCCAGATTCACCACAATTACAATGAGCCAACTCCTAACAATCCTCATTCTGCACTCAGTCTGTATATAGCCGAGTGTCTCTTATCTCCTGGCACAACCCGGGTGTTCTGGACACCCTTCCCTCTCACCTGTCCTCAGCAGCAGGCTGGGTTTGTCAGTCCAGCCTGCCTCTTGGCTGGAAAAAGGAATCTCCCAGCTGCCACCATCCCTATAACACAAATATACTATGAAATTAATTGACTGCTTTAAAATTAAAAAAGCCCTCTTAAAAAAAATTGTGATGGAACATAAAATGGGATACTTGAAAGGATCAAAGTTTAATTTGGCTTCTTTTCTTGTTGCATGGCAACAATTAGACAGCTACACCCCAACCTCTGCACGGGCAGACTCTCCAGCTCCCTGCCTTGCCTTGGAGAGATGTTGTTGTGCTTACAAATTGCTGAAGAGAATTACAGCTCAGCAGTGTTACACAACATCTGTTCTGACGGTCCACTAAAGCATGGTCTGAGTGCAGCAGGCTAAAATAGTCCAGAAAGCACAAGTCTTCAAAGTACCTGGCTCAGAGCTAAGGGCAAAGCTGTTTGGAGGAGCTGCATTTATCCTGCAGAGCAGAGCATGTGCCATGGCCTCACACTGCAGACAGGTGACAAAATCAGCACTGACCACATCTCACAAAAATAATAGTAATAAATAAAAGAAAATAAAATATCTCCGGAGAGACCTTAGAGCACCTTCCAGTACCTGAAGGGGTTCCAGGGAAGCTGGAGAGGGACTGGTGCCAAGGGCAGGGAGTGACGGGATGAGGGGGAATGGTTTCAAACTGCAAGGGGGGAGAAATTCTTTAGTGTGAGGGTGATGAGACCCTGGCCCAGGGTGCCCAGAGAAGCTGTGGCTGCCCCTTCCTCTCAGTGTTGAAGGCCAGGTTGGATGGTGCTTGAAGCACCCTGGTGTGGTGGGAGATGTCCCTGCCCATGGCAGGGGGTGGGACTGGGTGAGCCTTAAGGTCCCTTCGAACCCAAACCAGTCTGGGGTTCTATGAGTATATGAAGCTGATGGAGTTCAACTCTCCTCTAGCAAAAGAGGCATCTTACATCATTAGAAGGTTTTAATCAGGTGGTTTCTAAACCCCAGGCAGAGAAAGCCAAGAAGTGATTATAAGAGCATGAATGTCCCCCCTGCACAGACACTACGAGAGGCAACTTAAGGGCAACAATTATTTTGAGACTACACTCATGTACATATATTTTATCATTTCTGCTTAAGGAAAATTAACTCTCTGAAAATAACTATGAGCAATGAAAGAGGAAAAGTAAATGTGTGTGTGGCTAAAAGCTTTTTGTTTTGTTTTATAATGCACCCACCCAGCTCATCTGTGAGCTTTTTAAGGCCATCCAATTTTACAGTTCAGGAAACAGGACAATAACATCAAATTAAAGAAAAATTGTTTTAAGATTATCGAAGGATCACTTAAACCACAAGAAAAGCAAATCACCTGAGGCAGAATTTAGGGAATTTCAAAGAGATCAGCTATCTACAGTAATTTTCTGTTTGTTTGCAACTCTGAGGGAACAAGATGGGTGGGCTCCACTGAAATGTGGCTGAACTTTCTTAGCCAGTATTGCAAATCATGTTAGCTTCACACCTCTTACCTGGCTAGGCAGAGACCCAACATGAAATGTTCCTGACAGTCTGGGAAATTAGGGAAAAAAGGGAAGAAGAACAGTAGTAGAAAAGGAAGAGTATAGCAGGCCATAAGGTAAAGCTAAAAGACAGGAGAATTAGTTCCATGTCTGTCACAAAGATCTAGGCTATCAACGTGGAGTTCAGCTAATGAAGACCTATCAATATATGTGAGAAATATGCAGCACAGGACAGCTCATAAACTACATTATTTGCATTTCAAAAGGTTAGGCAGGAGGGGACTGTAAGCTGAACCATTTCAGTGATCTCAAATAGAGACATCAAGGGTAAAAAAAAAAAAAGCAGCTCTCAGTAGGAAAGACAGAGCTGATTGCTTTGGATTTTATCTTTATTACTTGTAACTCCAACTGTTTGGCGAGTGCTAGAAATGTGATCTTTAAAGTAAAACATAAGCATGTGATTTGTTGGTAATAAACTGCTCAAGTCTTCAAGGGTAGGTGCTTTGACTCACAGCTACATTCTGCAAATGCAAAATAGAAAGTGATTGAAACTTAAATCCTAAATCAAAAAAGCTCACGGGGATTCCAAGAACGAGCACCATTCAGTTAATTTATCAAGCAGTTAAAATGACAACAGAAAAACTCCCTCAAAAACGAGGGGTGGGGCAGAAACAGATATATAACGTGAACTAGTGCTTCCAGTGAACAGAGCACAATGTAAATACTTCAAGAGCTAGGGGAAGCAGAAGCCCAGAGTGCTGGAGGCAGTCTATGTATGTAGCAAAGTGTCCTAGCTTTCCAGCAGGAGCATCCAAAGCTTCATGCTTTTTGGTAAATAAACAAAGATATCCCACGAGCTTGAGCAATCAGGGCACTCCAGACCTTCTTGGGAGATGGGGACCCCCAGAATTAAATCACAGTGCTGAGGTTTTACAGTCATACAGAAGATCATCTTACGCAGGGAGCTGCAGAGAGTGGGACAGATGCACAAGAGGAGGCCAGCAGTTGCCATGCCCACAGCTCTCCCAAACAAGGATTATGAAACCCTTCCCTAACTAACCCCAGGCAGAGCTGGCCAGGTTAGCACTGGCACCTCACTGAACAGGCATGAAGCAACCTGGCTCATGTAATGTAAAATGGGCAAGGGAACACTCACACGATCCCTTCCACCAGCAGAAATGCAAGGTCTTAACTCCCAAGCAACAGACGTGGTGCAATCAGCTCCTTGGCAGGTGGGATGGAACACAGTGCTGGGTTATAACCAAAAAAGTGTTTGAGTAAGGAAGCTCTTCTGAAAGTTCACTTTTGACAAGCCAATACAACCTGGTGATGACGAGGCCTCTTCTGGCTTTTTTGTTTGTTTTATAAACCACCTCCAGCTCCATTCAAATGAGAATGGATTCCACAGAGCTGATACCAAGCCTTGACCAAACCTCAAGGGAAACGCCAAGATGACAACAACGAACACATGAAGGGAACAATATTCCTGAAACATCCCAGGAATAAGTCTCCTGTTTGGGATGGCCCATAACCCATAGCTCCACAGCAATCCAGAGAGCAAGGAGGCACTTCATCTTGCAGAGGCCACCCCAGAGAAACTGAGGACAACACAACATGCTACAGCAGGGAACAGCAACTAAAACAAAGAGGTATTGGCAGGGCAGGACGTGTATGACTTTGATTGCTTGCACTGCACAAGTATACATGTGCTTGTCTGTACTCTGAAAATGAGAAGACTGCTTTTATATACTTACACAAACTTACACAGGCTTAGGACAACTGACACTGCAGGTTACCCAAGTTACATGCTACACATAGCAGCACATGCAGTTCTCTGTTGACTGAAACACACCATTTCACTGGAACACAGGGCTTACAACATCTCCATTAGCACAGATCAGAAGAATACATTATCTGACCCAATTTTAAATAATTAATGCCCGTTGACAGGCTCTTCAACACTCACTAACATTAAAAAAGCATTGCTGTAATTATAATTTTAATATAATTCTAATGCATTTTCTTAGGGTAACAAGGTACAGTGAGATGTGTGTGGGGCTCCTCCTTCCCCTGCAGCGAGGCGTTAGGGAATCCACGTGGGTGAAAGTTGTGAATGAAAGCCACAGGAAACCAAACCCCAGCACCACTTCCACTGAACCACTGTTGTTTTTATCAGTCCTATAATGCCAGAAAGTGTACAAGCCGTTTCCTTCACAAGCCTCACACACACATTTCCATCATTTTAGCCCACTAAATTATACTCATTACTAAAAATAAGCAGTGGGTTTGAAGCCTGAGCCTTCCAAATTCTGAAAACTCTTCACATTTACTCAAACTATACAAAGTAGCTGTGGGAAAAGTGGAAATAAAACTGGACACGCATGCTGGCTTGTCACAACAGTCAGGCATAACCAGAGGAATACTCTGTAACTACACTTCTGTTTCCAGACTTAAAGGAAAATTAAAAGAGACTCACACAAGTGGAGAGCAAATTCTCAATATTATCAGCACCACGTGTAACAGAGACTGATATCACAGATGGATTTTTAAAGGTTTCATTGTAATAGCAATCAAGAACCTCTTTGAAGCCTTTGTTAATCATGAAGGAACACAAAGGGCCCAACTGTAACTTATTAAAAACAAACAGAACTGTGGCCTTCCTGGATTTTCACAAGACACCTACTAAAATTGCTAGCTTTCCTACTTAACTGGAGAAACAAGGAGCAGGGGGAAAGGAACTGTTGCCTCCATGGCTCTAAGCTTTGTCTTAAAAGATATTACACTGTAAACTTGCGCCAAGACTTCGAAGTTGCCAAAGACAGTGATGGAATCAGCAGCACCAGGAATATTCCTAAAAATTGGTGTTCTGAAGTCAAGTTTTCTGGAATTATCAACATCTTTGTCAGCAGCAAAGCCAGCACCCACACTCCCCACACAGTGTGGGTGTGGGATGTGCCCTCAGTGAAACCACGAAAGCAAAGGTTGAGGTTAGTTGGCTTTATTCACAGGTCTACACCACGATGTTCTGGAGGAGGCACGATGAAAATGCTGCTTTCAAAGCAGATATTGTTTGATCTCATCAGCCTGGCAGTACAAAAGCACTGCCCGAGAACGAGTGTCTTGTAACTGGAATAAAGCAAAGAATCAGGATTGTCAGAACTGATGTAAGATTTAAACACGTGCACAGATCTATAGAAACCAGGCTTGATACAGTTGACACAGAACCAGAAATACAGATCTAGCCAGGGAGATCAAACATTAAATCCCAGTGATTTCAGACTCCCTGCCCACAGATGTGCCTGGTGTACAAAGTCCCCAGTACATCACGGCCCATGATACCACTGTACCGGCAATAAAAGAGTATCTAGGACTGCAGGGAAGCCCTTTAAGGAACAACACAAAAAGAAATCAGGTGAAAAACCTCTCCCTACACCCCTAATTATTCCCCCTCCAGACTGAGTCTCCTCTCACACTCTCTTGGCCTGCCCCTTCTCCCTTTCCCTGGGCAGGTAAAGGTACATTTCATTATTGATCCATCAATTCCGTCGTCCATCAATAACACCTTCCTAAAGGAGCACACCAGTGCTCCCCCAAAGAGTCACTGAATCTTTGAAACCAAACTCCTAAAATACTGTCCTGTGCTCACTGGATCACGTTTTATGAACACAAAGGTTCCACTGTTTTACTATAAAAATTAAACAAAAAACACACCCTAGATGTACTTAAAGGAGTACAAAAGTAATGCAGATGTAATTATAAGCCATTAAGATATAGATGCATATTTCTGTCTACAAAATAACAGTGCCATAAAAAAGCTACATTAAAAAAATAATATCTTGTTAAGTCAGATGCACAGTTTTGACAAGCCATGAAGTGATCTGCAGAACCAGGACTGCCTGAGCTGACAGAAGTTGTCCACCACATGGTTCAATGCACTGTCCAGCCTCCACAAGAGGAAAAAAGACTTGGAGAAGGGGATACAACAAAAAATTAACATCCACTGGGAAATGCAGAAGGTGCTGTAAGGGTGGACAGTCTAATACTTGTTATTGTACTAGTCTGTCACATTATCTAAGAAAAAGTGAACATTTTCAGCAACAGCTGAAATAACACTTCAAACAAGACCACCGTTACTGGTCATTTTTAAGTTCTTAAACAGCTGGTTTTGCCACAGTCAACGTAATTATAGCATGTAGCCACAATATATGGAATTTTGCTCCCCAAACTTCATATTATTATGCAATACACATTAAGCAGTTTGTAAAATACAAAACCGCAACACTGAAACTTACAGTATTTAACAAAATCCTTCTGAAAATCTTGCCTGGAATTGACAAAGGCTCTTCCTCTCTCAGTTCCAACTACAAGGACATCTGCTTCATACACAGCAACACAGGCAACTTCTACCTTGGACTTAGCAAGTTCTTTACACTACAAGAAGAAAAACAGAAAGCTTTTATTAGCACAGTTAAGAGTACATTTAAATAAACGTTTGTGGTATCATGTAAAACAGTTACTACTGCTGCTGCCAGCATCCACCCTTCAGAGGGTACTGCAAGCAATGTAACATCAGCCATTAGCAAAGGATAATTTATACATCTGGAGTGCTTTTCATCAGGAATCTTAAAAGCATTGCAGATGCATTAGTGAAATTAAGGCCTTGTCTAGACTCGGAGATTGCACTGTTTTTAATTAAAATGATTTACGACATCAATCCATGTGAAATTATCACTCCTCTGTTAGATAAACACATTGAGTGTCTTACTCCAACTTCCAAGCAGAGCATACAGGTGTTTTGTTCATTCCCAGCGCGCTTATCACACCTTATGTTCTGTTCAGGAAGGTGTGGTTGCAAGCAGGAAGGCTGCCTGCAGTCCGCCTCATCCAGCCTGCTGGGCTCAGGCTCAGAGGAATTCCTCCCAAGCCGAAGGATTGCACCTTCCCTGTGCACACCTACGTGTTCTCTGCTGGGAGAAATTTCTGGCAAAGCAGCAAAGCAGGAAGTCTGCAGCGCAGGAGAGAGCAAAGATCCTAAGAAAATTAGTGAAATGGTCAAGAAGTGATCACAAGTATTTTCTGAACAAGTTTTGTTGAACTGGCAGAGCAGCCGAGGACAGGGCACTGGCCTCAAGACCTTTCATTCACTCTGTATTACAGATGACAAAGACCAGAGCATACTCGTGCCTTTCAATCTCCACCTGAGCAATCAAGAAATATTTCCCATTTGTTTATTTGACAAAATAATTTTTAAGACAACCACATCAAGAAACAAGATGACTTAAGATGACTGTTAGCATGATGTTCCACAAGCAAAGAGAGAGAGTTACAGCTGGTTGGATGCATGCAATAACGATTCATCATTACACCTTTCCTGCTCACCAGTGGGAGACAATTTATTGGTGTAATCCTGCACATGCCAAGGCAAAATTATGATGCAGCTGCTTAACTTTGCTACTTACCATTGACTCAAGTGCTGACATGAGGAATGTAACCACCAGCCTGTTTGCAGTGGCGTCCTCATTACAGACGGACGCTTCTGTTGCAGTAGTTTGGGCCATCTTCCTCCTATAAAATGAAATAAAAAAACCTCTTCAGATACAACAGTGCAAGAAAACCAAAACCTCTCTTAAGCAAGCAAAGAAAGAAAAATAATTCAAAAACCCAGAACACAGCCCACCACACACACAGAGCAAGCAAATATACAGTAAGTGAATAGGATGAAGTGCTTGCTCTTCTGTTCTCATGCTTCTTGCTGTTTCATCCAGAGCTGGAGCTAAACATTCAAAGGTCAAAACATTGTGCCATGACCACAAACCCTTTGTGCCTATGAATATGAGTATTGATTGACTGAATTTACATCGATTCTCTTCCTAAGCATGTTTGCAGCTCCAGCAGCCTATGTAAACACAGCCAAACCCACTGGTATTAACATACAGAGAAATGGCAAATCACAGTTACGACACAAGTATTGGAACAATCCTTCCTGTCACTATGGTGGCCCAGCTCAAAACAAAGCACCACCACCCTGCCCCAATGTCACAGCCCCAGAGGCTACACCATCAGTGATCAGAAGGTGACATTTTTATTTGCATATTCTTCAGTTGCAGGATTAACTCCGAAGCCAAGCAGTCCCAATTAAGGTGCTAAAATTAAAAACTGAACTTCACAAGTGACACAGAAAAAGAGATTTAAACCCATTTTCTGTGTGTCATTCAGGAGATGTTCAACTTAGAGATGCAAGCAGTAATCATGACTTGTTTATGCTTCTGCTAGCTGAATTGTCTCTACAAGAATTAATATGTTGAGAATGAAGTTTCAGCAGCTTTCAGTTTCAGAACACGTTTTCCTTTTGGAGTGTTGCAGCTTGTTATGTTTACACACCTCCAAAGCAACAACCTGGCATGCCTGGAGGAGGAGAGAACTGGTGGAGACTCAGCTGTTACAACTCCAGGGTCTGAAGAAAAATCACCTTAGAAGCCAAGAGAGCTCAGATAAATGAGACGTTCCACAACAGGCCAATGAGACATCTTGCTGCTCCTGTAGAGCCTGGAGACAGGACATGGCTCCAGTTTTCCAAGGTGACATGGATCCTGTTAGGTGTACGGACAAGTGAGGGCAGCACAAACAACCACTGCGTGTGACAATACTCACTGACATCTGAAAAAACGGCACCGGGTGGTTCTCTGGGTGGGACATGGAGCACTTCAGGCTACCAAAAAAAGCTAGCAACACTGCAAGGTCACAACAGACAGACACCCAGCAGTCTGCTGGCTCTCCAGACACAGGCCAGAAAGGGTTACACAGCTTTAAACCCATGTTCTGGATCAACTGGCAGTGGCACAGTCAGTGCCTGGCTGAGGGTGAGTGAGAGGCTTGGACACTGGCATCTGCTGCACTGAGGAGTGGGCAAACAGGTCCCTTGGAGGGTCTGGAAAAGGAGCTACAGTTCCAGAGTGAATATAAAGGAATAACAACTGTGGAATGATGTTAGAACAGAGAGTATCAGCTGGGGATGGGGAGGCAGAGGCTGATGGGGTTATCCTTCAGAGGAAGAGAGGCATCTTACTTAGTGCTTGTGGAATAACAGAGGGGAAAGGGGGATTATGATGTGACATCAATCACAGAATCGTTTTGGTTGGGAAAGACCTCCAAGACCATCAAGTCCAACCATTAACCCAGCACTGCCAAGGCCACCAGTAACCCATGGCCCTCAGCACCACATCTACACAGCTTTTAAATCCCTCCAGGGATGGGGACTCCACCACTGCCCTGGTGGAGGGCACTGAGCCATGATTCTTGATACCTAACAGAGCTCTCAAGCTCATCTTTGAAATTCCTTTAGGGTTGGGGTGCTGCAGTGATTTTAAACATGATAGATTTTAGACTTTTCAAAATGATATCTTAACAATCCAACATTAAGGATGAAATACAACAGAATTACACATTTCCCCTTTCTCCCATGTCTCTACTCCCTGTCTGATGCAGTTCTGCATCAGTTCAACACCTCCCAAAGTAGCAGTGGCACAAACATGATGGAATGTGTGTTACTTAAAGAAGAGTCTTAATAAGCAACAGCAACACGTTCCTACTCTTCACCAGATGTAATGCAAGTGAGCATTCCCAAATCTGTCTTTATCTGTGGATGTCAAGGCATCCTTCTCTCCCCAACCCCTCCCCTAGCATCCCAGATACCAAAACAAATTCTGCCACACTGATGGAAAAGAACATTAACTGCCAAGAACCCCAGAACCCAGCTGGATGCTGGTTTGTGTGAGCTCCTTACACACCACTGAACATTTGCTGCTCCCCAGGGGAGAGAAGCCCACCTTTTGCTAGATCCCCATGGACCACTTTTGGTATTTGGGGAAAAAAAGTTATCCTAGGAGACATTTCATTAAAAAGCTGGAACAAGAAGGAACATAAAATATACAGTTATGAAAAAAAAAAAAGTCTAATGAAGTCAGGCTTCTGCTTGGCTGTTGGAGCTTTCACCCCTTGGCTTCTCTGCTTCTGGGCCAAGACACAATTCCAGCATATTGAACTCTGCCCAAATATTGGTCTTCTGACAACGGACAGAAACTGGTTCTTTCCAGGCTGGACAGATTAATACCCACCAGCTGTTAAGTGCAAATTAATCTTTTTAAACAGATCTTGGCTAAAAATGTGTCACTTTTCCTACAGTTTGGTTCAGTGGTTAGAGGGGGTTCAGTCTGGTGGTTCTTGGCTAACCGAGCACAGGAACTCTGCTGGGATGCAAACCGACCAGCACTGGGTTTTCTGATTTTCAGTAACACATCCACTCCAGCCACCCTGCACACAGGGCTGGAGATTCTCACCTTCACCCTTGTTATAGTTTGAAGTTTTGTCCATCTCGGGAACGAACGAGTTAAACGAGTTATTCCATATCAAGCCTTCTGTTGATAAACTGAAAAGTACTGAGCTAAGTTTTTTTTTCCTTTCTCTCTGGGTTTTGGACTGCATTGCTGAGGGGGGGCAGCGGCGGAGCAAAGCAAAGCTGCTGCTTCTATCAGTTTTTTTTTCCTTCACCTATAAAGAGAGACTGTTTTTTTTTTTCTTCTCTCTCTTCCCCCAGGCTTCTCGGCAGGCAAGACGAGAGGAGAACTCTTTCTTCCCTGGACTCCTGGTTTCGGGATTTTGTAAATATATTTATCCTTTTTTCCCTCTGTCTTGGTTTCATACAGTTAGGGCGAACTGTTCTAAGACATTAATTTATTGCTTACTTCTCCCCAAAGGGAGAAAATAAACAAAGCACACGGCTATGAGGTTTCTAAAGAACTAACCATACAAATTTAATAAAACAGGGAAAAAGGGAACAGGTACAAAGGGAATTGGAGGGGAAAAGGATAAATATATTTACAAAATCCCGAAAACAGGAGTCCAGGGAAGGAAAGAGCCTTTCTCTCGTCTGGTCAGCTGCGAGGCTCCGAGCCAAGAGGGAAGAACAGAAAAAAAAAACAGTCTCTCTATACAGGCAAGCATCGCTGCCTCCCCCTTCAAGAATGCAGTTCAAAAACCCAAACACAGAGAAAGGGAAAAAAAAAAAAACAACTTGCTCAGTACTTCTCAGTTTATCAGCAGAAGGCTTGATATGGAATAACTCGTTTAACTCGTTCGTTCCCGGGACGGACGAAACTTCAAACTATAACACCCTCCATTTCCCTTTGTACCTGTTCCCTTTTTCCCTGTTTCATTAAATTTGTATGGTTTGGTTTTTTCCTAAACCTCACAGCCGTGTGCATTGTTTATTTTCTTCCCTTTGGGGAGAAGTAAGCAATAAATTATTGTCTTGGGGGCTTGCAGTCCGCCCTAACTGCGAAAACCAAGACAACCCTCCAGTGTCTGTCCATAGCTGACCTATGCACTCCCAGTAGGATGGTCTATTTTCCCTGTTATGACATCTCATTAATCATCTTAAAGTTACACAGATAATCTATAAGCAACAATTTCCAGCTACTTCCAACCACAAGACTGCTCATGCGTAGCAGAAACACAACAAGCTTAACAGCAAGGGTGGTCAGACCAGGTGACACCTCTGCCCTCAGACACATGCAGCTATTTTTTGAAAGGAAATATTTTCACCAGCCATAGCCCCAGAGAAATGGAAGCAAAGAATCTGGTAGTTCCTTCACAAAAACACTGTCAGTTCTTCACCATCATGGACTATGAATCAATCCAGATGAGCAACACCCATGTTACCTCTGTGAAGGGCCAGCCTGTTCTGGAACACAAACACTGCTGGGCCACACCAAGCAGAAGCAGCTCCCAATGATCACTGCCAGCTCAATCCAAAGCAGAGGCAGGCCAGGCAGAGCTTGCAGCCTACACCAAAAACAAGAGGGCAAAGCTTCCCAGCACCAGAAACAGGAAGGACAGGTGATGTGGAGATACCAGAGGGCATTCAGTCAACTCAAACCCATCTGGGTTTCTCTTTCCTGGCTTACTGTCAGCTCTTCCAGACAGAAGCTGGCTCCCCTGGAGGAGCAAACCTGGGCTCGCTGGCACGGAGCAGCGTCACATATGCTTGGTCAGCTCTTAGCCAAGACTGAACCCAGGCTATTAACCTTATTCCCTCCACACCCACTCCCTGAAGCATCCCTGTTGCCATTTTCCCAGCCATTTCTCAGAACAGCAGAGCAGCTGATTCAGGAAAAGAGCACATCACAATTGAGGTGAACCTCCTTGCTCCTCTGCTCACTGAAAATTGTGTTTATCTCCCTAGCCTTACGCTGTTATCACTCTTTAGTCTGAGATGCCAGGAACAACGTGGTGGCACTCACCAATCCCACCCGAGGAGCAGTTCCCTGGGAAGCAGCTCCTGCCACTCACACCCGTGACCCACTGAACACAGCAGCTGGGACCTTCACTGTCACCATTTCAGCCCCACTCCCACTGCAGGGATCAACTCACAGCAGCAAAAACAGCAAGACACAGCACCGAGTGTTTTATATCAGGGCTCACCCCAACAGAACACACCAGCAACACCACTTCTGGCACCACCTTCCACTCTTAATTAATTAAACAACTTACAGAAGCACTCAGACACACGACCCCGCTGCAAACCAACACACTGCCCCAAATCCCCACTGTACTGCTCACCGATCCAAACTTGCTCTATTTTTTCCCCCCTAAGGGCAGCCAAGCAGAAGGTCAGCAACCACAGGCAATTGGCAAAGAGGACAAGTGCCCTGAAAAAACAAACTCTGAAGGGAAACACCTGCTGCTCAGCACACCCAACAGCCCCGAGACAGCACAAAGCCACCCAAAACCAGCAGCATTTTGCTGGGGCAGTGGGCACAGTTCACTACACAGCTGTGAGAAGCCCTTCTAAAACCCGTAATTAATAAATTCCCATTTTTCTAGGTGCTTCTATGATACTCAGCACCTTACGGTGACTTCTTTAGCCAGCACAAATGGCAGCCTCCTCTGCTACTCTTGAGAACTATTAAAAAAGCAAAACCCCATTCCAGCAACTGCTGTTTTAAAAGCACCTCTGTCTTCTCCATTCATGATGTCTGCAAAGAGATATTTAAATTTGATTTTCACTATTTCTAAAGATTCCAGTATAGACCAACTGTTGTAGTTTGAGGGAACAGGCAAAATTGTTAGTGGCTTTTTGTTCCCTGCGAGGACCTGTTCACGAAAAGGAACCTGGGTATTCCATGCCAATTTCCTGCCAGGTTCTATAAAAGCCAAGAAAACCAGGAAGTTTCTCTCTCTTCTTTGACCTCCGCCCCGCTCGTGTCTGCTCCGTTCCTGGGTGCACTGTGAAAACAGCGAGAGAGGAGGGAGGAAGGAGGCCTCTCGTGATCAGCTTGGAATGAATCCTGTGAAGTCTGTCTGGAGCAGCTGCTGAGGACTTCTCTGAACTTTTTCTTTTTTCCATTTCATTGATTTTCCACAGCGGAGGACTTTCCGGAATCTCTCTGGCTTGTATATTTTGTATATCTTTATTCCTTTGCCTTCTCCTCACCTGTTATCCCTTTTCCCCTGTTCCATTAAATTAGTACAGTTGGTTTTTTTTAATCTCCAACCTTGTGAGCCATTGATTTATTATTCTCTTCCATCTCCCAAGAGGGGTGGAGGGAATAGTAAAAACAAACTCTGTCTTTGAGCCGCGGATCGCCCTGGCCGTAAAACTGAGACACCAACATATAATCATGAAATTTTAGATAAAATGGAAATGCAGTATCTCACTACACACCTCACAAAGCACCTACACAGAAGTGAATGTGTTACCTGGTTTGAAGTAGTTCAGAAACCACCAGTGTAAAGCTCCATCTCTGTGTTAAAGCCAGACTTGGGGAACAACTCACTTGTTATTTTAGTTTTCCTGTACACAGCATCCTGCAGCACCCAGGCACTTGTGAATTACAATGAAACCACACAAACTAAATTATATATTAATCACAGCAGCCCTGACCATCTGATAATTTCTGTCTTTACCAGTGCAACTATATTTACTCAGCCAATATGATGACCACGTTGAATAGTAATTACTTCAGCTCTGTGCCTATCAATGCTTACACACAATATTTGAGAACTCCTATTATTGTATTTAATTAAGTCAAACACCAGTTTCCATGGAATCAATTACACACGTTCTTCCTCAAATCCAAGCATGCGTGTCACTCCTGTTAGAGGTCTCTCTGCACCCAGGATCCCAGACCAGAAATAAAAGCCAATTTCATAAGCAAGAGGATGGGAATGGGTGAGTAGCCTCCTACCAGGCCACACAGGGGACAAACTTTTATGCCACCTAATTTACCTGATGGATTTACAACCTTTTATTTATTTTTTATCTTATTTTTTTAATATGTTCTATAGGGTTCTGTTATTTTAATTGCAGAGCTAAAGTTAGGAAAGCAAACATAAATATTGGCTTTATTTATAAACACAGCCTAAAAATTGCTCCTTATTGTGAGATATTGACCCAAAGCTCTGCACACACTGCCAGCAGCTCAGTTCTGGGGTGAGCTTACCAGGGGAAGGTTGCACCCATGGCACAGCCACCATGGATGTGCCTCTCAGGCAACTCACACACCAAAACTCTGGCAAAAGAAGCCTGAAAATAAAAAACTGGAAACACAGCAGCTGATTCCCAAACATTGTGACCAAAAACTCATTCTTGGAGTGAGTCCAGAGGAGGCCATGGAGATGCTGCAAGGGCTGGAGCAGCTCTGCTCTGGGGCCAGGCTGAGAGAGTTGGGGGTGTTCAGCCTGGGGAAGAGAAGGCACCGGGGAGACCTTGGAGCACCTTCCAGTGCCTGAAGGGGCTCCAGGAAAGCTGGAGAGGGACTGGTGCCAAGGGCAGGCAGTGATGGGACGAGGGGGAACGGGTTCCAAGTGCCAGAGGGGAGATGGAGATGGGATGGGAGGGAGAAATTGTTTGGTGTGAGGGTGGTGAGAGCCTGGCCCAGGGTGCCCAGAGAAGCTGTGGCTGCCCCTGCCTGGCAGTGCTGAAGACCAGGTTGGATGGGGCGGGGAGCACCCTGGTGTGGTGGGAGGTGTCCCTGCCCATGGCAGGGGGTGGCACTGGGTGGGCTCTAAGGTCCCTTCCACCCCAAACTCATCTGGGATTCTATTACAGACACCAGCGCGGGTCCCGCAGAGCTCGGTACCGTTCTACACCCCCAGAGGTGCCCGCAGTGCGAGCCCCCCCTCACGCACAGCCCCACAGCCGGGCCCCGCACACCGGGGGTAACAAAGCGCCTCTAGATCCGAGGAAACACGCTCAATAACAGTCCCTCTGCGTGCCCTCAGTGCCGGGGCACTCGGGCCCCCGCGGGTGAGCGCGGCCCGGGAAGGGTTCGCTCCTCCCCGCCGCGCCGGG
>VZRW01007871.1:153894-173694 GCA_013398125.1 Aegotheles bennettii | reverse complement strand
AAAAATAATAAAATAAAAAATAAAGACTTGGCTTCATAATAGCAATAAAGCAACTCCAGGGGGGTTGTTATTGCCAATTAATCACACTCTTGGGACTGAAGAGGAACTCCACTGCTCCTTGTAACTCTAATTGCCCTATGGATGCAATTATCTATACCCCCCTCTTCCTCTCCCTGTCCAGTCAGACCTTATGGCTTAATTCCAGGCTATGCTTTCTAGTTTTTAACCTCTGTTGCTCTAAGCTATTCTCCCCGTGATCCAGGCTGGGGATGGAGAATGGTAAGACTAGTCCTTCTCTTCCATGCATGTTCACTCTGGTCAGATGTAATGAAGGTGTATTCATACCAGCTTCCACACACAGAGATCCAGGCTGCCAGTGAGGACACTTAGGGCACTCCATGAACACTGTCTTTTTGGATAAGTTCTGCAGCTCATGTCCAAGAAAGCACATAAACCTCACTTCCTGTAGAGAAATGTAGAGGTTGACCAGAGGGCTACCTGATTGTTGATTGACAGAGCAGCCCTCCTGGTCATCACACTCAGGTACTAATTGTTTGATGATAATAAAACTAATGGCCTAACAAGGGGGGTGGACCTTAAAAGGCAGGGCTCGAGGCACCAGAGTACCTTCAGTGCCTGAGCACTGGGGGAAGGAGCAGGACATGCTCTGCGAGTTGGACATTGAGATACTACTCAACCTACCATACCAGCAAGAACATCGAGTGCTGGGAAGGGCAGTTGGCTCTGTGCTCTCTGCGCACCCAGCGCTCCGAGGCAGCTTGCTGCCATTTTGGGATTACATCACCTAGCTTCGCCTGGATCCTGGACACATCACCTTGCCTATATCCCCAACACCTCCTACTCAGGACCTCAAATATCTCTACTGAAGATGTACCCTCTACTCAGATCTCAGGGGCTAGACCTGAGCCATGGAATTTTGAGCATGGAAAGCATCCTCCTCATTGCTATTTGTGCTACTTTGAACATTTGGCAAATCCTAGACGTTTTTATACCAGTTAAAAACACATGCACAGATCTTCATTATTTATTATTGAGGCATGTCCTAATTTGAAGCTTGGACCTGACCTACAAAACATCTAAAACTACTTCCTGGATCCATTCTAAGTGTGCTCCCTGACAATGTTTTTTGATGGCTCACAGTTGTTACACTGGGAGAAGCAGTGAATGACTGTCCTCTGGTCATCCACCCTGAGACACTCAGTTTTACATACATCTGTCATATGCCAGTTTTATCATGAGAGATGAAGGGCACCAGTTAGCTCCTCACACTGAAAATTGACTGTTGATTTAATCACTTTCTGTGGAACTGAACAGTGGGCTCTTTATTTTAACAGATGGGGATGTAGAAAAAAACAAATCCTAGAAGACAAAGCCTGACATGCAAAGAGGAAGTAAGGTGCCCTTTTTTAAGAGTAATTAACTATTTAAAGTCTTTACCAAGGACTACAGAAGTTAACCTGTCAGTAGCTACTTTAAAATGGGATCAGATGTTTTTCTAAAATATATATTTTACTTTGACAATAGCTCTTGGACTTGAAATGGGAAATAATTCATAGAAGTCTGGAAGCCTGTTTTATGTAGCAGGCTAGCTTAGATTGTCACACCATGGAATTTCTGGGCTTAAAATGCATGAATTATTGAGGTCTGATACTGAGTCTCCATGGCAAAGGTTGCTTTCTCTGAAAGGCTTGAGCCTTTAAAGGTTCACTTGTAGCTACTTGTAATGTACGTCACCTGCTGTAGGAGAAGCCCAAAGCTTTGAATTCAGGTCTTAAAAAAAAAATTAATCAAGGGCTGGATTCAGACTGTACATGTTTTGTGGCTGATCTGAAGTTGGTCACCCCGTTATGCCTAACCATTTGAATTGAGGGCTGCAAAAAACCTGACATACCTCAAGTTTGGAGCTCTCTGTTTCCTTGAAGAAACCTGGACTGTAACAATAAAGTTTTCCTTATGTTTTTATTCTTTAATATATCCTCAGGTGGTATAAAGGAATAGAGCTTCCCTAACTTCAGCCAAGTTGTAGCAATTTAACGCATCTAAGAATATGTCTCATTTCACCTCTCCATTCACTCATGGCATCACCTCTTGAGAGAAGAAAAAGACAAATTTAATTCCCATCACCAATTCATTCTTTGCTTTCACTGCTAAGGCAACTAACAATTACTGCTGATCACACACACATATACACAGAGCTCTGCAGAAAATTGCTGGAATTCTTCTGCAAAGAAAATGCTTTAGCTTTCATAAAAATCAGAGATCGAACCATTCCTTTGCCTTGTCCTTTCCTCCAGCATTTAAGGCCTGGAAAGCTCGCTGCTTGTGTTGTAATCTTATCCAGCTGCAGGATATGTGACTGTGTTGCTTATTCCTCCCCTGTGTAATGTAGACCTCCATGCCTCACATGAGCCAGAGCCTTGTATGAGTTATACGGCTATTATGTTATAAGTAGGACTGATGTATTACAGAATGCTGCCATAGATCCTACTAATGGCACTTGGGCTCCATTTTTTTCTCCCTGTAGTAAATTCTGCACTTTTTTGGAAATGGACAGCTTCACAAAGATGCAAAGATCCAGGATCTGAAAGGTGCTTAGGCAAAGTTCAGAGCTTGCACAGTTAGGTGTTAAGAGAGCACCTCACTCCTCTGAAGTGGCAGGATTCACCTTGATATCACCAGCCTCTGCTGACAAACTAGTGTCTTGTGCAGCCTTGAGCAGCACTTTTGTCAAGAGTTTTCCTCATTCCAATGCATTTCACTCCATTGTCTTAACTGTTTTGACCATAATAATGTTTTCCCTTGTTCTGAATTTAGTTACCTCAGCCTCTCACTACCATTCATTCTTTTCTGCCCATTGACAGATTTGCTGGTATCTGCCCTTAACACTCTTCTGCCCAGGAGCAAGACATAGCCATTCACATAGTGTTTTTTATAGAAGGTGATCTTGGTAAGAGATGAATCTGGAGCTGTTTTTTATGCTCAAACACCTCTGATCTTCACTTAATACACATATTTCTGGGCTGCAGACCCATTCTGCTCTCAGTTCATTATAACAGGAAGAACCTTAAAGCCCAGGATACATGTATACCAGGGACTTCAAATCTCTATCTGGATACAACTTAGGCTGAGCTCTTTTTAATAATCAGGATTCAACTACAACACAAATGCTTTCCTTCCATGACAATCTCATGCTCTTGGAACTGTCTTCTTAGAAAGTTTGGTTTTTTCTTGAGTTTACAGCTAGGTGCTGGGAGCAGTAAGGTAGAGGGGAGTTCACAGACATGAAAGGTAGCTGCATGGACTTTTCATCCTCCCCCACGTTTTGAAATGGGACAAAGGTTTTGATGAATAAAAATTCCTTAACACTGTGGCTTTGTCTGTATCTATTAGCTAAACCAAGTCAAACTACGGACCCAGGCACTGTGCTGTGGCCATACAGATTGTTATGGGCGAGACACCCTTTCCAGGAAGAAATTTAGATTCACTCACCCTTTTCTGGGTAGAAGAGATTTTAGGTAGGTGGATAAAAGCTGTTCTGTGTCACTTGTTCCCTGGGCCAGAAAATGGGCCTTGCCTGGTTTAATTTACTAGTGTAGATATATGTTCTAAGATTGCATCGTGTGGTAATGATAACAGGACAGCGAGACAGGAAAGTTTAAAGATAACAGTATCTTCCTCAGTCCTGGTAACAGCTCACTGTGACTCCTCTGTATCTTACAGTTCATTTACTTATTGCTTTCCCCTATCTTCCCTTCTCCTCAAAACTCAGCCAACATACACTACGTCATTTCTTACTGGATGCCTGTAAATGGGTTTGAAAAAAGCCAAGTTCCTTGCTTTGAGGAACTGTGGGACTTAGATATACTCAGTGCTACCTTTGCTCCAGCCTAACGAAATGATCAGCAGCACAGTGAGTAAGTGAATGAGAGGTTGTAAAAACCATGATGCAATCCCTGCCTGTCACATCTGATTTAGCAAACAAAGTTGGATGGTCTTGTGAAAAGAAAGAAGAAAAATAAGTATCACCAGTGCCTCTGTGTTGAAACTGAAACATTAACAATCAGAGGACTGTATTGAAGCAGTACAGCCAGCACATCCATCTTAGGCACATCAGATCAAATGGAAATCCATGTCCAACAGATAGAAGAAACCTAAATACTTTGGTGTCAGTAAGACAGACTCAGCCCGATTACAGAGGAGCTGGTGAGGCACAGAACTGGGGTCATAAATCTGTGTGTAGAGTGTGATGAAGGCAGATCTGATCAGGGTCTGGGATTCAAGACTAGTTTAGCTGAGTGAGGCACAAGGGATTAGGAAATGAAGGTCTTCTTGAACATATGCTGAATTCACCACTAAATTAATCAAGATCTTTTTTTGAAAGTCCGATATACCTCTTCTTGCAAATGAAATAAGCTATAATGACTTGTGAGGAGGGTTCAGTAAATGGAGGGAAAGGAAAGGGAAGTAAGACTGTAAAGTATTTATATTTATATATGTCAAAGTGACTGACCTGGTCGCTGGAATAAAGAAACATCCCAGGTCCGATGTGAGTGTTAAAAATCTGTGGTCTGAATCAGAAACATGAAAAGAAGTAATGGTTTTATGATTTGTACCCACTTGCTCAATTTCAGGTAAAAATCTCACAAAAAATACTAACCTCATCTGATTGCCATCATGATGTTGGGAGGTTTTTGTCACTTTGCAGCCCAATTTGTAAGATTTTGGCACAGGAATATATTTGCTAAATTCAGGCTCAGCTTTGACCCTGGGTCCTTCTGATTCTAGATATGTTTTAATTCCTAGTTGGTGTCTATTTTACATACGTTTTACCCTGACTATAGCAACCTCTTTTTAATAAGGGGAGAAACTGGGAGATGTAACAGGGGAACTGATACTTCTGTGTTTGTCCTGTTGGGTCCATAAGAGAAAAGTTTAGTGATGGAATGGAGAGAGAGTAGAAGAGAATGAGAGGAAATCACAGACAATATGTCACACCAACCTATTTCTCCATCATTCCCAGATTTATCTTTTCCCCTCTCTTTCTTTATTACTAAGGACATTAACATGAAGGAAGCATCCTTTCTGAGTTGCACTCCAAGAGCTTCTGCTAGCATAACGTCTCTAAGTGCCTCACTGATACAACTGCATGAAGTTCCACAGCACCCTTGTGAGAGGAGTCAATATCATTAAGGATGATAGTACCTTACGATACATTTTCTAAAGCTCCATCTATGTTACAATTAATCTCCAATTCCAATCCAGTATTTGGCCTTCCAAGGTACACATTTACTTTCCATCGCACATAGTAACGATTTTCTGTCCCTGGTCCTGACTTTCCACTGGTGTAAATCTATACAGAGCCTGCTCTGGCTCATTTTACACCAGCCCATCATCTCAGACTCTCTCTGATATTTGTTGTCTGGTGGTGTTGCGGGTCATTAAGATAGATGCTTGTGGCTACCTCGGGACGGGCGGATGTCAGTGTTGGGAAGATGTGTTTCCTTATATATGCTTTGCTGCACTCAGTGGGCTCTTTCAAGGTGGGAAAGACTATCTGAATGCAAAGTGGAATTGAGTGCACAGACTGTCACGAATGTTGGGCTAGAAGGCACCTAGAAATAGCTCATTTTTCTTGTAAGAAGACAGGATAAGCTATATCTGTGTTGTTCTGGACAAAAGTTTGTCTCTTCTGCTTTTGCAGGTCTGTAGTCCTGGAGATTCCGTGCCATGTGTGAACAAAGGATTTCAGCTTTTCATTGACTTTGCCATTGTACAGTGTGTTTTTTGCAATAATAAATTTTACCTTGTCATAAATTTTATCACTTTTATTGAAACTTTTTAAAACCAGCACCTGCAATCCTTTAATGAGGTAAGTGTTATAAGCTTATTTTTACTATAAGCTTCAAAATGTTATAATCACTGGGCTTCCCACTCCCCTCACTCCTCAGCTCTTGGAGAAGTGAAAAAAATGAGCAGATAAGGCAAGACATGATGCAAATTCAAAGAATGTCTATGTGTTAAAAAATACCTCAAGTTTTTAAGCAGCTTTAGAGTTTCTGTAAAGCTTGACTCTTCATTCTAAATGTTTGAGATTGGGAATACTTCGGTGGGAACCAGTAAAGAAAAACACAGGTCAGTTTACTTGATGCACATGAGAACTGAGTATTACTCTGTCCAAACTGGAAGTGTACAAGCTGCACAAAGCATCATATGACAAGAGGTAAATGCAGCTGTCACTTGGTTAAGTGGGCACAGACTGGGGAGAAGTGCTCTCCTCCTCCAGTGTTTGGTTAAGTCTGTGATTCACCTATTTGGGGTCTTCACTCTCTGGAGGAACATCTATAGCTCATACTGAGATGCTGGGAAGCTCCTCACCTGTGTCTGAGGGGAGAATTGGGCTCTTAATTGCCTAGCATGACTGCACAAGAAAAGTGTATGGTAATAATAATGCAGTAAATGAGAAAGCTGGCTATTTTAATATGACATCCTTTGTCAGCTTTATTTGACTTAATAATGTGACATGTCTTGGGGAGGGAAAAAATTATTAACCTTGCCATTTTTAAGCCTGAATTGCTGGGAGTTTTTCTGCTGAAATTCCTGTCTTTAACTTTCTTTGATATTTAACAAATTTCTAGTTTTATCACCATGGGAGCCTGCTTCAGGAGGGATAAGAGCTAAATGTCTGTGTGGAGGGGGTTGGGGGTAGGGGGAGAACATAGAGCAAGAGACCATTTGGGAATTGGGTGTAAAGTAGCCTGGCATTGATTAACATCGTTAAAAGAAAGTGGGAGGGGAAGTGTACTGAAAATGAGTGAAAGAACGGTATTGTAATCTGCTTTATTGCATTCCTGAGATGCTTGACTTAGCCTCATTGTCATAGCAAGATGATGTGTACCCTACGAGTGTATAAAAATATATGAACTCCTGGGACAATATAGTTCAATCTGCTCTGCTATTACCCATCATGCTCATCTGAGCACACTACAGCTATTAGATCTGTTTGTGAAACAGCTGAGCCCATGGATGGTTCTCCTGCAAACAGAGCCTGAATGTACAGTTGAGACAGCGTCTGAATGTACAATACATGGAAGGAGAAACAATGGAAATGAATGTACAATGGGGATGACTGCACGATGGGAGGTGCAAGAGGAATGAATCTGCTCCAACAGTGGATATGTAATGGTAAAATAGACAGATTGCCATCTATAATTCATGGTGTTTGCTTCCTCCTTCCCCTTGTCAGATAGCCCTCAATCAGTTTGACTTGCAGGAGCTATCCTTCACTACTGAAAGTTGTTAAAAAGCTGTCGTGTTTAACCCCAGAGGTAGCTGCACTTAAAACACAGGAACTGAACTGTGTATGTACAGAAAATTATGTCCCGTGCTCTTTCCTTTTCCAGAGGGACCAAAGAAAGGCTACCTCTGGGTAAAGAGCAGCAATACCAAAGCAGCTCACTGAAACGTGTGTAAAATTCCAAAACTGAACAGCATCCAAGAATCCAACCTTCCTATTAAAATGATGCTAAATGGATGTACAAAAAAATGAATGTTAAGATTCTTAAAGGGGTTCCATTGTAAAACTAGTAGCGATTCATTTTTAAAGGCACCTGAAGACAACTACTGTGCCATACCCGCTAGTAACACTATTAACACTAATGCTTGGTTATCAGTGACACCATGAAGTAATTGAGTCATGTTCTTCTAATCCCACATTATGACGTTTTTTGCAGATATATGTATTTTCTAGTGATGACTGCTGAACAGAGTGAAAAATACTAGGGTGTCACACATCTGCATTTTTCTAATTCTAACTGTAGGAAAATTTCCTGCATTGGTAATACTTTAGTTTGGAAGAATTACAAAATTCTCCAGATGCATTTTCTTGTCTATTCCTGGGATACTACTCTTCATCAGGGGAAAAAAAAAAAAAAAAAGAAAAAAAGAAAAAGGCAAAAAAAAAAGCTTATCTTGTTATTTCCTTCTCTGGGTAATTGCATTTTCCATACCTCCCCCTTCAGAGGCATTTACAGTGAATTCTGCCTTCCAATGTGTCTATTGATTTGTAGCTCTGCAGGATGAAAGCCAGACCCTGGCAAAGCCAAAGGGAGTTTTTACTTCATTCTTTAAGAACAAACCCACTGGTGTGCTGGATCAATGTAAAGAGTCAGAGCGCTGGCCTGTTAAACTGGATTTGTTTAGCTGCTCAGAACTACAGCGATGCAAGCAGTTAAACCATACCATTGAATTCAGCCTTTACATTTTGACTGCCTTTTAAGTGACTGGGTAACATGGGTTAGCAGTGGGCAAGGGTCAGCAATATCCCTTTCCACTCATACAGTTGGTTTATGCGTGGAGAGTTGCCCACTTGGTTTAGTCCTACAAACAGAGACCTAGTTCAGAGTCACCTGAAGGGGCTGTGGGTACCCTGCTCTGGGAAGAATCGAGAAGCTGTTGCAGTGCTGTGAGCTGCAAGGCCATACAAAGTCTCCCAATCACAGATGCCCAACTTGGCATGCAGTGGTGGACTTTGTATGGTAGAAGGTAGATTTGACCCGAAGAATGTGACATAGCTCCCACTACAGCCAGCAGAACTGCAAGAAACAAATTCATGACAGAAGGGACAGAGTTCCATTGCATCATCTCTGAGATCACATCAAACATAAGAGCTGAATAAGCTGTTGACCTTGGCCTGTTTGTTGGTTATACCATCAGATCAATTGGATACAATTGTTAATAGCATAGCCTAATTACTTCCTAATTTCTTCAAGAATACCCTAAGCATAAGAATTCAATTAACTGCAGCTATACAGAAAGTTTGAAGTCTGAGCTATTCTCTTATTGAAAACATTTGGATGAAGAGAATGTGAGTACAGATGTTACATTTCTTAAAGAATCCAATTTTTAATTAATTTTAGCTTATAAGCTAATGAATAGGTTTATCTTGTAAATTCTCTGAAAATTACTTCCATACTCCAAAAGTAAGAGCGCTAAGTTTGAGAAGGATAAGCTGCTGTTTGCTTGCAAAACAAAGAGACAGGATCCAAGCCTTCACTGCAAAGCAGAAAATTTTAAGTTACCGAATCAAGGCTATATTCCTGTTTTTATTAGACTTCCTTATTCTGTATGTCCTCACCCAAAATTAAAAATATAAGGCTGCCAGTAGCTTCTAGAAAATACACGGAATTGTGAGATTAGGTAATGCTTTGCCAGAGTTTCCTTCTTTCCCTCTTAGTCTTGCTCCACTTCTTGATGTCTTGTTGATGCAGTTCAGAATGCACGAACTCTAAAACTCTTTGAGGACCTCTCATATGCACAGCACTGTCTTAAGATACCAGGGAAAGGATCTCATCCAGTGTGTGCAGTGGAGTTTACTTCTAATCATCAAGACTCTAGGATTTTGGCAGAAAATTTGTGGAGGTGAAGTAATGGAAGTATAAAATAGGCAGGAGTCAGAGAAGCCCAGATAGTGATAATACAAGGTAACCCCTCCCCTCATGAGAGCACCTGGATGAAAATCCCATTGAAGTCCAGCTCTCCTGGGCACTGCATGGGTTTACACACATACACAGATATACACAGTGTAAACAGGTTCTAAATAGTGGTTACTTTGGTTAATAGTGAGCAGAGTTACTATTTAGCTTCCTATTTGTATAAATGCACCAATACATTGAGGGTCTACTCACAGCAGTAACTGCTGCAATGAGGATCAAAGGAGTATGGTTAGCTCCCTTAAAGCCTTAGGATGCTAAGAAAGAGATATGTCCTCCTCTTTTTGCAGTTTCATACTTGGGCAGCTATTTGGGGCAGGTTCTGATCTTGTTAACACTGCAGTAACAGTAGTGCAACATGAAGGTACTGGCTTAAAATCTTTTCATACTCTTGACCCAGCAGGAGGTTGCACTACCTGAACATGCTGGAAAGTGAAAGCAACACAACTTTAATGTGAACAGAAGGCTCTGGGGTCATAGAATCCAAATCATAAATAAAAATTAAACTCCAAAAGATGAGTCTGCGTAGCAGAGCTATTTCTAAGCTCCTGAGGTTTGGTGTTAGCTGTATAACTGCAGCACGAATGGCAGTGGCAAGTTGTAAATCATCCCACTGAACAGCTGAAGATGTCACCAGACAACAGTCTGTTCTGAGCTCAGTATTTCTGCAGAGCTCAGCTGCCAGTGGTACCTGTGCAATGTGGTGGAGGGTAAGGTTGGGTGTACCCACACAGGCTGCACCCCTGCATTGCAGGCAATAACTCAGCCTAAGCCTGAGCTGTGTGGTGTTTTAAGCGTGGCCTCATTGAGTGACCCTAAAGCTCTAGATCCCCTGGGCCCTGCAAAAAGACATGCTCTCCATCCCCATCTCCAGAGGAGGAGGTCTCAGATACCTGACCTCTCTGAATCTCTGTAAGACACTCATGAACTCTGAAAATCCCATCCATGTACTCTTGAGACACAATTAGATCTAGACACCACTAACCTGACCACATGTGGTAACAGCCTTGCTTTGAAGGAGAGGCTGGACCAAAGACCTTTGGAGTTCCCTTCCCACCAACACTCCAGTGATTTCCCTACAATATTTTACCTGATATCTCCTTGTCCTGCAAAACAGTGATCAGATTGGCTCTGGTTTGTCTCCATGAGCTGGTCATTCATCCTCCAGAGAGGAGCTTGGTGCTGCACTGAGAGTTGTGCTGCCTCACTAAGCATCTCACAGTTTCTCAACAGTGTTCAACACCGGGCACAACTAAGCTTCATACCTGAAGTTTAGCATACATTTTTATCTATTTTGTCTGATTTTGCTAAAACTGGAGCATAATCACTCCAGCCTTTTTTCACTCTAGTGTGCGGTGAGAAAAGGACACCTTTCCTATCTGGAAAACTGTGAATCTTGTTTGCTTTTAAACTTTGCTGTAGAAAGAGAAAGCCAGGCAGCCTTTGAACCCTGACACAGAGGCAATTCTCACTGAAGATGGGTTGGTATCCTCACTAGATTGCAGAAGAAGGAGGAAGGGGGGCAGAGATGAGCATTTGAAAATGCGGTAATGAAAATGCTCACAGGAAATGTGTTAGATCAGTAAATACACTCTAATGACATCTGCACTTATTTAACATCCCTTTTACACATCCAGTATGGCTTAAGGGAGCCTTAATATAAACGTGAATTGGGGTCATAGAGAGAGAAATAGATACATGGAAATGGACACAAACTCACAGCCGTGCTCTCAACTGGGATGCATTGGCATAACTCCTAATGTATGTTAGGTAAAGATTCGGCCCTACAGTGTATTCCCACACACAGATACAGACACACAGATTCACAAGCTTGTCCTTAAAAATAGTAAGCTTTCACTGGGCCCCACTTTCCATTAAAGAGGACTTACATCCTATGAAAATTCATAAACTCTGCAGGCGTTTCCACAGCGATTTGACGGAGTAATCTCCTGTCATCTCAGCTTCTTGGTGACAATGACAAGAGGAAGATGGATTTATCAAATACACAGTGACATGTTTATGACCCTGTTTTGCATAAGCAGGAACCTGAGCCAAAGGCTGTGCAGCTTGAGATAGCAAGAGGGTTTTTATAAATATTGTGACAAGCAGAAGTGATATTTGGAAGAACATGAAAAAAAAAAAATCTTTCATTTTTTTTTGAGACAGACCGCATTGTGGCAGTGCGGGGGAAGAAAGCCTTTTTCCCCACTTCTCTACAGTTCAATTTCCCCAAGAGCGTGAAGGCTTAGCTCTCACTCTCACTTTGAAAAGTTTTTCTGTTAACTCTTCTCCTCCCTCTGTGTAGAACACCCTTTTTCTAAAGTGTTGTTAGGAAGGGGGCAGTGGGAAATGCTCTTCATCTTTCAGGGATACAAAAATAACATGGGAAAGGTATAGGAACACAGATGGCACCAATAATTCCATTTATAACATACATGCAAACATGCCAGGCCCAGCTCCAGACGTACTGCTGCCTTCACCAGCATGGCTTCTAAATGGGGAGCACCACCAGAGGGCCCACACAGTGTTTAAATTGGTTTTACCCTATTCTTGCATACAAAACCTTCTATAATGATTACTATTACTATAGTTCCTAAACAGTGGTCTAGATAGCTCACGGGGTACTGTACAGGGTACCCTCTCAGGTCATTTGGGGCTGCAGAACCTTTTTGTCTCTTTGAGGCAGGACTAGACCTACAGTGGTGTGAAAAGATTTTAGTATCCAAGTTAAAAAAGATCTTACAGAGACATACGGTCTTTACAACAAAACTCACCAATTCAGTGTCCCAGGCTGGACACTGGGAGATGGACATAGTGTCCCCTGCCCAAACTCAGGGGCAGATGAACTGTTTTCTTGTGTGTCCCCTTAGCAACCCTGCCTATATGACAAATAGAGCTGTCAAGAGATGGAGAGACAGCTTCAGCCCCAGGTCCTTCCACCAGAGGCCATGGAGATGCTCTGGACTTGGGAGTCCGTGGTACGCTGAGGTTTGCACAGCTGTGCCATGCCCGGGGGAGGGAGGATGTGCAACAGAGGCAGGAACAGGGAAAGGGGATGTGTGATGTTGCAGAGCAGAGGACTGAGCCCTACAGTTTTACAGGCACAAGTCCTGCAGTAGGGGGGAACCTGAACACTGCCAAATACTCTTCTGGAGGCTGTCAGTGAGATAATAAAATGTTTGCGTTGTCTTTCAGCTTCTCATAAAACCAGAAAGGCTGGTTGAAAATGCAGTAAATGAATCACAAAGAGCTAAAGAAGGAAACCACGAGTAAGAAATGTGCTTGAATGTGTTTTTCCTCTCTGGATTCCATCATTTTTGTTAGAATTTATACAAATTAAAGTATAAAGCTAAGAGAGCAAGTGTGTGGAAGGAAGAGTTGTCGGTACCCAGAGAGTTCGTGTACTAGACAGACTTGACCAAGATCTGCAATGCTCAATGTGAAATACAATCTTTGTTTTAAGTTTGTTTTCCTCCCCCCTTGCATTTCTTTTTTCTTTCTCCAGATAAATATATTAATTAAATGACCCTTCTTTAGAATTACACAGAAAAGAGAGTTCAGGAACCTTTATTGAACTGACCTGTAAAACTAGAGCAAAATCAGCTTCTCTGTTGTTCTCTTTAAATGATTTTTCCATTGCATTTCACATCTTATCAGAGACTTGTTTGGGCTTGAAGCTCTCAAGCTTTTTCTGTAGGTCAGTTCAATAAGGCACTCAAAGCTGCTTTTCTCTCCATTGATTGGGATGTTGGGTATGATTTTGGGTTTTCTAGTTTTTTTGAAGGTAAAATAAGAATCCATTTTTCTGGCTTTTATTTCTTTTATCTTTAAAGAAAAATAGACATATTCTCATTCTTGGCCCATCACGAAAATATTATCTTTCTTACAAAGAACTCACCCCATTTCATTACTTGATGTTCAGAAAGGACTCTAGCTTCTTCACTAACATTGCAGTGTTTTAAATTTTGGCTCTTAGTTTTGGATTCAAATAGTTATTTAACCATACATGAGACAGGAATGAAACAGCAACTTCACCAGCCGTTCCACCCCAGGGTAAATTGATCTTCTCTGTATTGACAATCTATGTAGTCTGTTGCAAAAAATACTTAATTTGTCCCAACTTCTATTTTTGGTGTCATTATATCTAGGGAAGACATGGACACATAAGCTGAGATCGGGTGGAAGGGACAGCATGTGAACATTTTTAGACAGCCTAAGCTAAATAATAATCAGGGGACAGATAATACAAATGTATCAGACCTTATGCTGGCAGAGGAGGATGACTGCACAGATCTGTCTCATGGCTCAAGAGTCCCTAGGATCTTCTCAGGAGCTTGCTAGTGATGTGCGTTTAGAGAAGTGTAGGGCAGCAGGTATGAAATGACCCTTCTTCCGTGTCTCTGCAGTCATCTGATTTCATGGTCCACACCACAAGGTCAGAGATGGGCTCTAGACTCCCATCTGGCCCTTGGTGACATTTTCCTCTGAGATCCTGTCTTAATTTCCACCTCTAATTAGTTCTGTTCCCAGAGAAGAACCACCAGAGCATCGCATGGCTTCAGACAGCCCCAGGCATAACCTTACACACCCCCTTAGGTCTATAGCAATTCACAGGGCTACTTGAAACACTGAGTGAGCTCTGTGACTCCCACAGGGACTTCTCTGGGAGGATAAAATCCAAGAGCCCCTCAAATAACAGCACAACACACACACAACACATCCTTCTCCCCACAGCCCCTGTTCAAGCTTGAGGCAGCATTACAATATCCCAGGTGACCAAACTCAAAATTGCTCTAGCTTTATACAGAAGTCACCTTTCTTTTTAGGCATTAGTAAAAATTTCCTATCTCCAGTTGACTGATTATACGTTTTATCTGTTATATTATATTTCTTTCTCACAATCTCCATCCTCTCCCCCCTCACAGCAAACAGTTTCATACAAACCTGCTAAGATTTCTGTGGGGAGTGGTAGGCAATAGAACTCTGTTGTCTAATGGGACTTCCACCGGCATTTGGCATCCTTCCTGGCATTTCACCTTTCATATTATAATTTACAGTGTAATGTAATTTTTTTCATATCACAGTATAACATAAATTATTGCCAGTTTGTCCTTAACATTCAAGGAGACAGTCTAGGGCTTTTCAAAACAGGAAGAAGAATGAGAGAAAGAAAGAAAGAGAGAGTGAAAGAGAGATGGAAGGAGGGAGAGAGGGAAGGAGGGAAAGAGAGTGAAGGAAGAGATGGGAGGAAGAGATGAAGAAAGGAAGGAAGGAGGGAGGGAGAAATAGGGAAGGAGGAAGGAAATTTATTTACAGAAGCAAAACCCCCGAAACCAAAACAGTTTTTCTAAAGGTAAACTTACTAAATAAAATAAAATAAAGAGGACAACTTTTTGTCCCAATAACTTATTAAAATGCTCTGCTTCAGCCTAGGATATATCAGTGAGTCCTCAGTGGATCAGACAGGAGAGAGTCTGAGGAAGAGAGCATCAGGCTGAAAAATAATATATTTTAAAGTTTCCTTATCTTTCTCACTAGTATGTTCCTTAAATTATTAAAAGTGAAAGACATTTTAATATTACTTGGAGGCTGTTTGTTCATTTTTGGCATCTCATTTAGCCTGGAGAATAACATTATAGAAGACAGTTTTACTGTCTATTTACTTTATTACTATATGTTATTTCTATTATGGCTGCAGTTAGAAGCCCCATTGGGTTAGGTGCTGCACAGATGCATCCCAAGGTGTGAGAAGCCCATTAGCTAAGGAAACTGCACTCATGTCCCCTTCTCTATGAGCTGGCACTGCTCCATGGGCAAAACCATGCCCTGCATGCAGCAGTGTTGGCAAAAGACTGCTTTTGCATTCTTCATTTGCACCACTTGAAGAAATGATCACACTCCACTATCTAAAAAATTCCCTCCCTCTGCTCAGGTATCTTGCATCTCCTTTTGGAAGCTCCAACGAAGCATCCAGAGAGAGCAGCAGAGGTGCCCTGGTGCAGTCAAGCATTTGGAGATACTCTACAAGCAAGTCCTAAAGTCCAAAATACAGGGACATATTGCTGCCCTCTTCCATTATTAATTGGTCTCAATGAAAAAAAAAAAAAAAAAGAAGAAAAAAAAAAACACAACAAAGAAGGAAGTAAAATATTTTTAAACGTGCATATGATAGTTTGGGAGTTTGAACTATGAGTCCAGAAAGGACCATTTGACCCTTGAATGTGGCCTCCTGTATCTGACAGACTGATCAATCTCACTGGACAAACTCCCCACGTAAACTGCAAAACTGTTCACCAAAGTATTCAGGGCTGGATGGCAAGGCACAAGCTGGTCCCACACTTGCCTTTGGCTGCCATGCTGCAAGAAAGTGTGCTGCTGTATACCAGGTGGACCTGCTAGAGGTCTGGGACAGCTGGAGTTGAAAGCTATAGTCAGCTCCTGCTCACAGCAACCTGTGTAACCTGTAACATCAGTTTTGGGTGCCGGATCACCCAGTGTAGGTGGACATCATGAGAGGAAAGTGTGTTTGGAGGAAGCCAGTGCCTCTTTCCCTCTCATTTTGGACACACTCATAAGGCATCAAATGCTGGGAAAATCTTTGAGCTTTTGGATCAGGATTTTTGCTAGAGGCCAGAGCTCCCCCCTCCTTACCCTTGCCTCTCTTCCCTCCCCTCCTGCTTTTCAGAAGCAGAGTAGAGAAGTTACAAAACCACCCAAATCCCTTCAGCTGCAATAATCGCTATGGCTTGTGCAGGATTTACACTTTGCAGTTGTAGGATTACACCTATAAACAGCTCTAAGAAAAGAAAATTAAAAGAGAAAAGTGCTATGCCATTTTTTCATTCCTCTCCTTTCTCTGTGCTCTGTTTTCCACAGCTCCCTGGTCCAGGACCTTTGACCACACACCTCTGGAGGCCTTTCCTCTCCCCACTCTGTCCTTCCCCCACAGCCTTGCTCAGTTGCTTGAGCACAGTCCTGTAGGGCAACACCACACAGAGGAGTGCTCTTGGGATATGGTGTGTATTTAACTTTTCCCTGCATGGATGCAGAATATGCAGGATGACTGCGGTTTAGTAAAGCTGAACACTTCACCATGTGACAAGCAGCCAGATACAGATTTTGCCATCTTTATGATGAGCTGCTCCAAAGTCTATATATATAGCTTTTGAAGGGTCCATTTTCTAAATATCTTTGCAAAATTTCAAGATGCTATGAGCTGTTTTAGAAAAGAACGTGATCACTACTTTTTAGAGGAGAGAATATTGATACCTCCATTGGAAAGAAGAAGCAATGAAGGTGCAGAAGAGTCCTGCCATGTCAGCCTGAGGTTGCCTGGTAGAAGTCAAACTAGCGATCCCACTGTTGGGAGCTTCTCTGTTTCCCAGCTTGAGAAGTCCTCACCAACTTTCTCCCCCCTCATTTCCAATTTTAGAAGGAATGCATAAAATCTGTCCCCCACTTTTTCTAATGTCATTTTCCTGGCCACAACTGGTCCTCAGGTTTTGCTTGCAGCAGATCTAAACTCTTCCCCTCCTTCACACGGAGGGAATACAGGTAGGCTCCTGTTCTCATTCTGCTGCTTAATCTAAGGATTTATCTGGGTTTCACTTTCTGCCTAATTGTAAGTGAAGTTTGTCCATCCTAATCTTCTCTGGGGGCAGCTTATGAGAAACACAGATGTTCTCTGAGCCTGTAGAGATTCTCAGATGAAGGATTGCAAAGTGGAGTTGCACTCTGGAGAAAAAGTCTATAGAAATAGACACATCTGTATTAATTACTCTGCTGAAACAACCCACATGCCTCAGCTGATGCTCCTTGAATGGACCCGAACAGAACTCTCTTACCCTCTTCCATCTCCTTACTCATAATTTTTTTACTCTATAAGTCCATGTCCAAGTTTGTTTCCTTTGTTCTGCTCTGTCTTCAGACTCTGAGCAGAATTTAACTCAATGTGTTTTCTTAGACACTTTTTGTCAACCAGCTCAGCATAACCACTACATTACAGGGATGCATGTTGGCCTCTCTTCGACTTATCCCACTCCCTGTGTTTTAGATGTGATGTTTTTGAATTCAATTGATCGGTAAATGGCTAAATAGTGAGAGAAATTGCTGTCTCTCATTACTCTGCATCACTGTCATTACCTTTTAATATTGTATTGCTATTGACTGATGCAGCCTGTCAAGACATGGCCAGTGGGATATAATGCAGTGGTAGAGATGTACAAAATATTTCACTCAGAGTTTACTATTCTAATGGGAGGCATGTGTATGGTTGAAAGAGGGAGTGGAGGAGATGTGTGAAACCCCAACAATGAAATGGACAAGCCTGTTCTTCTGCTTGGCCTGGACCTCGATCTGTTATGAGTGTTTTGGTGGAGAGATGCACCCTTTCTTTATCAAAAGGACTAGATGTTGTCTAAGAACAGAGAAACCATGACACTAAGACTGGATATCCCCCAACTTCAAGCTGTCCCTGAAATGCTTGTTCCTTTATCTAACAAATTTGTGACTTTTCCCTTTAAATATTATCATGGCTTGATGTAACCAGTTAGATGTAGTTGAAGAGATATAAGCCATACAAGGAAGATAGCTTTCTGTCCTTGGTAAGCTTTCCAACCTCCAGAAAATATATTTTTTTTTTTTTAAAAAAAAAAAGAAAGGAAGGATTTCTGCCTTTCTTTTTCCTCTATTTTTGTTACTTAAAAAAGTGGTTTGAAGTTGCTTGCTCTCTGGATTGGACTGTCCAGCTGTAGGCTTCCTGCCTCTGTCACACACAGTGTGACTTTGGGAATTGTATCAAATGTTTGTAATCTGCTTTCTTAATTTCATTTAGTATTTGGAGTCTTCTGCTAAACAATCCCTTCTTATTCCAGGCTCTAGTCTGCTTTCTCCATGTCTGAACAACACACAGGAAAGGGGAGAGGGCAAACACAAATGGAGGAGATGGGGGAAGAGCAAAAAAACCACATCCCAGAACAACTCTACAAAGAAGAGATGAAAGAAGAGAAAATGACAATGTGACATAAAAATAGTTATAAAATCATCTGTCCATGCTCAAAACATATCCATGATTTCTCATTGCCTACCAGTTGTAGTCACTTCTAAATTAACCCCAAAATGACTGGTGGGCATACTGATGAACACCTGGAAAACACTGTTCACACGAAATGTAATTAATCCCTGGAACTCACTGCTGCAGGGAATCACAAATGCTAAAGGTTTACATGGGTGGAAAAAAAATAACTAGAGAAATTCATAGGTGAAAAATCCTCCCTGGGAAACTAACTGCAAGGAAATCCTAAGCCTACATCACAGGAAAAATATTGTGGTATGTCTTCTTTATTCTTATACTTCTAACTGCTGTTGGCTCCTGTGGTTTAGATTTTTAGATGGCACTGACTTACATAGACTGGCTTGATGAAGCTGTTCTTATTTCCTGTGTTCATGTAGGATACACATTTTAAAACAAAAATATATTAGTAAAATATGGAGAAAAGTGTGAGAAAGAAATTTTAGCAATCTGTTAAAAGAAAGAAATAAAGAAGAAAAAGAAATATTACCACAGGGCTGGCTCTCTGCCCTACTATTCTGTTTCCCCTCCCCCTTGCCATCTTAGCCCTCATTTGGGAAAGAACACCCGCCAAATTAAAGATGGATAAAAACTCATTAAGAAACAACAGGCCTAGATCAAATTGCCACTGGGATTACATTGATGGGATGGTGCTCCCCCCCCCTTTCTTCCATTCAAAGATTACAAACCCTTTTTCCCCTCCAGGGCTCTTGTCTCCATACTGGTCCTGGCTAACTCCACTCTTGCTTGAACCCCTGGGTTTGAAGGGTCCATGTGGGTAGACAGAAGTAAAGAGTGGGGGTTGTTTGTTATGCTTCTTCTTCTTTTTAATTAACCTCCGGTGTTTTCTTTGCCTAGAGAGCAAATCCTCTCACCCTGATTTTTTACACATGCCTGCATTCAGACTGCAGAAAAGTTAGATCTGGAGAGAGAAAAACTAAGAAAGTTAGAGGGGAAAAAAGTGCTTTTCCATTGAAAGGAAGAGCATGCTATGGAGAGGGAATTGCAATCTGTGTAAGCTTTACAGGCCAATCTTTGTTTATTAATCTTGGTGTGAAGCAAGCCCAAGAGGAAAAAACCACTCACAGATTGATAGTGAGCTACCAGGCTTCTGCAGTTTAGAATTCCTGCAGCAAACTCTCATTTCAGGGACTTACACAGAAAGATCTGGGCTGGGATTTAAGAAAGAGGTGTAGAGTGTGACAAGTCCTCATCCCCCCC
>VZRW01007871.1:110968-153879 GCA_013398125.1 Aegotheles bennettii | reverse complement strand
TTATGCATTGTGATGGTGCAACAAATGGCAACACTAAAACAGCTGTGAACTAATCCAACAGATCTATGGTTATATCTGAAGCACTCAGGTGTACTTTCATCTGTCTGTGCTCATGCCCTGTGACCAGACAACATGAGAAGATACCTAGACTCTCATGAGATGTCCTCACATACCAGCAGGGTTGAGATATTTCACAGGGTCGATACAGTGCAGAAGTGGTGCATCATTGCAAATTAGAGGCTAGAAAAAGTGGAGCCACAGTCTTCATTGGATCCCAGACACGAGTTTCTGGGATCGATGGGGACATTCAGCACAATCACTGTTTAGATTTCATGTGTCATAATCTCCAAGAGTGAGCTGAGCTCTAGATTTCCTGTCATGCACATGTCAACAGAGTTACTTTCTGAAATATGGGAAAAACCCAAATGCAAGTTTGTGGATGGACCACGTAGATGTCAAGGAAAGGTATGAAATACTCATCATGTCACTTTAACATGAAGACAATTGACTTGACTAACTCCTAGTGTGACTGTGATTAGAGAAGAAAAAGGAATACTTCAAATATGAATTGAAGCAGAAATATGGCTGAGGGGTAGGACAGGGAGAATTTTGCTAGGCAGATTAACACAGGCGTAGTCATAGCTGGGGTCATAATTTACATTTAAACTTTCATTCTAAACAAAATAAGATTGAAGATATCTGCAGAAACTGAAGAACAGATTTCCCTAAAACCCCATTATTTGTGTGGATTTGTTCAATAACAGCACATCACGCTGCAGAGAGCCTTCTCACTTTGTCACCTTGAACCTTTGCACATGTATTAGCGTCCTTGTCTTTTTTGGTCTCCTAACTTTGTTAACAGTGCCATTACATAAGGGAACATACCAAATAACAGCTTTCCTATGAAAAGTGCCATCTTTCCAAGGGGGAGACAGCCCAGCAAAAAGATTTCTGTCACTTTTAATAGAGGCTTTGGACTAAATTCTCAGATAATGTGAATCAGTGTAGGTCCACTGAACCTCAAGTTGATGAAGCAGCTTGAAACCACCCCATGTTCATCTTGAAGAAGCCACAGAAGATGTTGGCACACAGAATATGTATTGAAATAATAATGGTAATAATGACAATGAAATAAATGGAATTTGCTATGGGGCTGCTGGAATACCACCAGCAAGTTGAAAATATGGACAGTATAAACATTTGAATATGAGCTTCCTGTTCTGTAGATCAAACTTTGGAATTAAATGTTTTGTGTATCTTCACTGAGTAAATAATCATTCTACTGCAGTTTTGAAAACAGTGAAATTCAGAAGGAAGATGAGTTAGATGATACAGTAAAAATAAAACTTTTTCAAATCTTGTGTAACTGAGTCCCAGACTCATTCACCATGTAGCCTGCTATGACAAATTTAAGTTGGGGAGTCACATATATAAAGTATCATTCATGCATACGTATCCTACTGAATGCCCATAGAAAACAATGCTGAAATTATTGGATTTTCACCTCCCCAGACCTGGATTTCTTCCCCTTTTCCTAAAAGGGAAATCCAATGACTGTTAATGATAAAGAACTTGCATTCTTTACTTCAAAGTGAGGACAACCACCACAGAACAAGGCTACTCACACAAAAGGTAATGCAGTACAAGTGGGTTGCACGAAGCATGAAGATGGTTATAGTAGCTTAAAAGCTTGTGAAATTGAGTACACTTCTCTGTCTTATGAAGCACTTGTAAACTCTTCCACCTATTCTTCACTTCCTTAAAAGACCACTTCATGCCACCCAAACCTCTTTGCTCTTTAGATACCAAACCATCCCTGAGGGCTGTGAACTTAAGAAACTCTTCACAAAGCCTGGTGTTTGTTGCCTATGAAAGAGGGCCAGAACTATAGCAAATGTTTGGTAGGACTCTTAAGAATCTGTCCAGTTCAACTAGTGCAATAAAGGACCAACCTCGACTATGCTATTACTGACAGTTACGTTTCTCTCTTTTTTAATGTACCTCTAGTGATGAAGAACTTCATCCACCCTGGACAATCAGTTCTATATCTGTTCTTTCCTCACCATTAGAAAGGATTTCTTTGAGACTCAATCTTTCTCCATTCAATTTCCTGCTTCTTTACAGTGGCAATAAGGAAATGAATAGACTTTCAGACAAAAAACAGAAACCCCATTCTGTCATTAAAAATGTCCATTGGAGCATCCATTAAATGACTGGTGCCATAACATGCAGACATTGAGACAGGGCAGTAAGATATCGTGACAGGGACAAGGGGAATCACAGAATCACAGAATCACAGAATCACAGAATCCTAGGGGTTGGAAGGGACCTCGAAAGATCATCTAGTCCAACATGCCTTTCCACTTTCTTTTCTCAAACTTTATCGGAGACGGTCTTTGAAAATTCAATATTCATTCTGAGCTCTCACTTAATAAACTTGGCAAACCTGACATTGTTAAAACAAAACAAAACCATGCTGTTCACTTTCCCTTTTCATTCTTAATTGGCCCATCTAAAAGCAATCAAGTGAACATTTAGCTGTGGTAGAAAGAACTGCAGGAGACCTCTCCTCCAAATGCCATTATTCAGGAGTGCACAGGAGTGTGGATATGTTTATGGAGAATGGGAGGCACTCTGCAAATTCGGTCTCAACAGTGACAGAGGAGCAAGAGGGTACCCAAGGCTGGGTTCACAGGAGGAAGTAGGCATCACAGTGCCCCAGTATCGGAGACTAGCTGTTCAGGGGAAGTCACTGCCAGTTATGCCCGTGGCTTAGGCTCCCTTGATGGTGTCAGGGAAAATAAAGCATTAAAGAATAAACAGTATAAACAGCACACTGAATAGGGAGCTGCCCAAACTTGTCAAAATAAAATACTACAGAGAAAGGGATATGTTAAACCTCATCCCTCAACAGGTCTCAGACACCACTCTTAGCTAGGGAATAGACTTGCCAGGATTTAGATTCATGAGACCCTTTGTGCACAACATTCCTACCCAGATGAGTGCCCCTTCTCAGCCAGCAGCTCTGTGAAAAGAAAGGTAAATACCAGGCTTTAAAGCAAGAGAGAAAGAGGTGTGCATAAAGCATGGCTGTAAGCCTGTCTCACCCACGGCTTACATGCAGACCTGTTAAAGCACTTAGTTTCATGTGGTAATGGAGGTATGGAAATCTTGGTTGGGCTGCTTGGTATGTGTGGTGAAATACATCAGGTGTAGATCAAGTTAACTTTTCACAGCAGATAATACAGCTTCTAGAAATATACACACAGGTGTGTCTAGGGCAGGAATCAGATTTCAACAGTGGAGCCATACAGAACATATAATTATATTTTGCATTTTTAATAGACTTATTAGCATAATAATGCATTAGTCTAATAGAATATTAATGTGATGCAGAAATATTAACATATTACAGATCCTTATTCATTAATATATTAGACCCTTATTGTATTAGTGGCACAACTACTAGAGAAAATGTTGCTTTGTGCCTGATATTGCAAACCAAGAAAAAATGGAGATGGCAAATAGAGATCCTCTCTGTGTCACAGGCATGCCTGAGCTTAGGTGTTAATGGAAGAGCTGAGAAGAAAATGCTTTTGCAGGCAGAAAGTGGTTAATATTTGAGCAGTTTTCCCACTTTCTCTGAATTCAACCTAAAAACTTTTCAAGATGTTTTCATTAAAATATGAAAAAATGCAGCACTCTAAATTCCAAACCCTCAAAAATTTTGGAGCAGGAAGAAACAAAGTCCCTTTTCTGGCATTCCCAGACCATCTTCTGGCCCTCCTAAAATATAGGGAACTGAGGTCAGATCATTGTTTTCCCACTGTTTCACATCCTGGACAATTACTCTGAGGACCTGGTGACCTTCCTGGTGACCAGCACTCCCTTGCAGAGCTCTCCTATGTGGGACATTAACAAAAAAGGTCATCTCAGGAGTTTGTACCCCAATACCCCACATTGTGGGTGAGCAACCTGACTACCTGTTTATCTGGTTTTCTGGCATTGGTGTCTTTTCTGCACCTCCCACCAGAATTGTGAGGACTGTCTGGGTAAAACTTTTGTTGAGAATGGTTGTGTCCCATGAAAAGACCTGAAAAATCCTGTTAAATTAAGGTCCCCCAAAATCCTCTTTATCTTTGTTAAGACTTTGTCAGGTTTCCCATTGCTGACCTGTTCTCCCCATCTACCCCTAATCAGTAAGCGAGACCTCTTTGAGCCTGTGTTGCTATCCATACCTTTTTAACTGGTGAAACAGAATCTGAGGACAATTTAAGGCAGGCTCCTAGGACAACCAGAATGTCAAAACAAGATCCTTTTTTTGTGATAGAGACTCAACGCCTCCATAAATGGGACTGTGTAATGCGGTTGTCTGCTCAAGCTGCATATTGGGCTGCATGACCCTGATGTCCTTACGGCAACTGAATAAACATTCTATAAGCTACGGAAAACAAATATCATCTAGCGACTTAATCCCATGTCTCTCATTCACAGACAGACTGACAAACAGGACTAATTCCTCTTATTAATACTTTGAGTATAGGCAGCAATGCTGACCAAGATGACTCATAGGTAGGATAACGTGCTTTTAGCAGAATAAGAAAATGTGTGAAACAGAAAAAGTAAGAATGTCAGTAGAGATGCAGAGTTTTGAAGTTTGCCATTTCTTTATTCCTTTTGAGGAAATGCAGTACAGTCCTTTCCAGAAGCAGATATTCTCCACACTCCAGGCAACCCTCTCAAGTAAGGACAAGAAAGAAAAGGTGAAAATCATAATGCTTACTCTCTATAAATCATTTGCATCTACCTGACACCTCTGTGGCATCGAGGTTGTTTGAAATTCCTTCTAAGGAGCTCAGCAAAGTAGGTATTTTACTTTTAAAAATAATATACTAGATTCCCAATAAACAAGGCTGTTGAGCTGAACTGACTGTAGTGCAAATTTTTCTTATTCTTACATTAGAGCCAATGGGTTGTTTTCCTGGTTTTTTTTTTCCTTGATGCATTTAAACAGCAGCTTTTCTCTTCTCCTTGTGATCATGTTAAATGTTTAATTGCTCTTTGCATTTGCTGATGGCACAACATAAGCCCCTGCAGTAAAAGAGATTTGTGCTAAAATTCAAGTGCTTAAGAAATAAGGAAAGGGGTTATATTTTGGGTCAGTTCAATTATCTCTATTTTTTTAAATTATATATTAATTTTAATATAAGCTGCAGCACAGAAGTGCAATTAGTATTCAGACAATGTGAGAAAGTCTTGCCTGAAGTTAACTGATGTGTACAATCCATGCAAGGGATTGAGGGAGGTTAGACAGTGCAGATCACTGCCATAACACAGCTAAGCCAGGTCCTCAGCCAGTGTAAATCAGTACCATCAATGGAACTGTTCTGATTTACAGCGGATAATTATGTACCCCCACTGCTATTTGAGATGAGCTCAAGATGACACCACGGGGATCATCACTAGAATACAGACTTTTTCTAAGTTCCAAACCACATTAAAGCCATCCCACTAGACTGAGACCTAGAAACCTAAGCAAGCCTTTTATTAGCAGGTATCAAGCTATTCAAAACCAATGTCAGCCATTCCAAATAAGCTTGATTTAAGGAAAAAAAAGTAAGTCTTGCCTCCTACTTTCCCATCAGTCCAAGGCAGATGTTTTTGTATCCCATTTTGAGTTAAACCACTGTACTGTCTTCCCAGCATAAAGAGGGTGTTAAGCATAGGAGAGACAAACTATTCTCTGGTATGACCCATTTCTTTCCAAAGTAATGTTTCAGGTAGCAATTGGTAATTATCTACCCTCCTACCATGTCTGGATACTCCTGTCTGAATATGCTGTAACCCCTTAGCAGGGCTGACTGAAGTTTTCTGTTGAGTTAAGACGCTTGTCAGATGAAAAAACAAGCAAACAAACCCCCTCTGTTTCTAGCCTCAGAACTCCCAACCAGTTCAAGTTGGGAGGTTCGCCCAGCAGTTTTGTGAAAGAGTTTTGACTGACAGAACCTGTCTAAACTCAGAGAATTAATGAGTTTGTATTCTGCAATGGGCTGGGAAAGGAAACCTGCCAGAGAGACCCTCGATACAACTGTTAAAGCTGCTTTGTTACCATCCTTTGTTCAGTGCTTGTATAGTGCCCAGCAGACAGGGGCTCTGCTGCCTGGTGGAGAGGGGGCCCAGGTGATCCTGAAATGCAATTAATGTGTAACAGCTTCAACCAATCTATCTAATTTACTGCCTGGATTTCTCTTGGGCTTGCTTCCCTCTATGTTTTTAACTCTCACCATGAAGGATAGCCACTCATCTTTTTTTTTTTTTTTTTTAAACTGGGAAGGAATATACAAGAAATAACTTGGTTTTTTCCTGGATTCACCCAGATTTTTCCCTTCCTGAACACTGTCTGGGGACTCTTTTATTTAACAAAACAAGATCACTCATTGACACAGAAGCTGAAAAGTTTCATAGGGTCCAAGACTGCTTCCATCTATGGAATTACTTTTTAACACATTCTGACATAAAATTGTCCCCTCTGAGCCAAATGCAGATTGACAGCCAACCACCAAACAATCACATTTTGTTAATCCATTTACAGAGGTGCAAATGCCTGATCCAACATCAGTTTGCTTTGGCACCATGACAATGCTGTGGGGTTTTCTCCTTTTTAAAAAAATAAGAAAAAAACAGGGATTTTTGTGGGGGAGACTCTTGTTACTGTTTAAGGGAGAAGAGAGGGATTCTAGGAACCCATGGGTCTATGGGATTGCTCTACACCTTCTCCAGCCTGTTTTGCTCATTTAGAGCTCAGAATGCAGCTTTTGTGTCAAAACCTGAAGCCTTTAACATTTTCAAAGCCTGTCTTCCTCTCAGCTGTGGTGCACATGCTGATGGAGCAAAACAAGGGCACCCAGAGTTCAGTAGCTCTTATAATTGGACCTAAACTGATTTCAGTCTAAGGTCATTTTGAAGATGAGGCTTCAGGTGCCATTCAGAAATGACAGGAGAGCCCAGTGTAAGCCCTAATACTGCAGGAATAATATGGCACTGATCAGTCAGAAATCATTGCTGGAAAGTTGCTGTCGGGGTTGTCTTGCTTGAGCATAAGCTATGGATCTAGATCATTTAGATAGACAGGTAGACAGACAGACAGATGTGGATAAGGAGGTGAAATTCTGTCCTTTTCACTCCACAGTTCAGTTTAACCTGATTTTCTTCTATCTAATTTTTTGTGCCTTACTACAAATGTGTCTATAACCTCATTATCTGAGCATGAGAAATGGGAAATTAGACTGATTGGTAGTAGAGATAAATAGTTCTACCATTCAACAGATGTATACCTATTGCTGCATACCTAACTCCCCTTACCTATCCTTCTACTCGTGCTTGCATATTTCAGTTTTTAGTGCTGTTGGAGAGGAAATATTCAAGGCTTCATATTTATCTGCCTTTTTTTAAGCAGTCAATACAAACACAGACACACACACTCACAGCTCTGCAGCAAACTCAGCCCTCTTGAAGAGATTCATTGAGCACCTCTGGAACATCAGTGTGAAGGCATTAGATCACACACAGGGTACTCGAAACCTGTGCCCAATGTGAAAATTCACCTACCCCATTTGCTTCTGCCTTGTCCTGCACATAGAAAAGCCAGCATTACATCACCTGATCTGCAGAAAATAACTGGTTTCCATTTAGTTTAATGACACATGTGTTCGTGTGTGCACTGCTGCTTTTGAGGATAAATGGCAGGGCTGGGAAAACAGGGGGGAGGTATATGACATGGCCCTTTTGCAAACTAACAGATAACTTGATTGACATTATGCAGGGTTAGAGTGGTAGAACTGAAATGTTGCTGCTCATCCTGCCTCCTAAGCAGAAGAACAAATTCCCACCTCCCACCTCATCTATCCTTAAGGAAGAAAAGGCTCAAAGGGATCTGCTGCCCACCCACTGTCCCAAGGATTCAGGGGCTGAGTTAATCCCATCACACTAACAGAACATAACAATGTGTTCAGAGTACTTACCACATTCTTTGAAATTGAAGAAAGTTGCCGTGGTTATTAGTAGCTCCTAATGATATTTGCATAGATTAACAGACTTTAATGCAATCATGAATGCTACAATCCCGGGGAAAATAATGAAGAAATCCATTATGAGGTAATAAAGTAACTAAGTCAATACAGTAATAATTTGATCCCATATTAGTAATAATTTCATCTCCTGCTGCAAGGCAATTTTTACGCACATACCATTTCTGGACAGTTTTATAAATATCACCTTTGTTTGAGATAATTAATTAGCAAAATCAAAAAATATATTGCTGGTATTTTATACGATAAATTAGTCATTAGGTTTAAACTGGCAGGCTGTAATAAAACTTATTAAGATAAATGTGCTGGGATTCTTAACACTTCAGAGAAGCTGTTCTCTGTCTTAAGGCTTTTCTGGTGCAAAACAATTATCACTGCTGGATAGTTTCTACGTATGTTAAAACCCAATTATGGAAATCATGTTTATAACCCCGGAATGCTTAGCAAGAGGAGCTGAATGCATTAGCCCATAGCTGCCCAGTGGACAAGGCTAAGGTGAGGGTGAGTTGCTGAGGGCCCTATTATCTCACTTCGCATCTGAAGTCAGAGACCAGAGCCTCCTGCAAGGCCGAACTGAACTAGCTTCACTTCAGAGGAACTCAGGTCCAGGTCAGCCTGATGATATAGGGGAGTGCTTTGCATTCAGGGGCAAGGGAGGGGGAGAACATTAATCTTCAGGGAGGTGGTTACCAATTCTAGTTTTCTACTTCTGCTCTTATTTTGTGATTACTGAATCATTTTGTGCTTTCCAGAAGTACCTGGAAATCACAACAGACCTCAGCAACATCTGTGATGAAATGGCCATGGAAGCCAAAAGCTATTACACTTTACAGTGGCCACTGTTTCCAGCCCTCTGAAATAGTCCCTCTGTGTGGCTGAGGCTCTGAGAAAGGCTGTGCTGTGTGTCTGGGGAGCTGCCCCAGCCAGATGGCACAGGCTGGCTGAGACTGTCAGAACTGGATGGGGACCAGCTTCTTACAAGGAGTGCAAATCTTGCCATCTAATGAGCTGGTCTTGGCTCCCTGGAAGACTGTGCTGTGTGGCCAAAGCAAGAACTGCATTTCAGGGCTTCATGACACCACTATCCAGGAACAGGGATATTAAATCATTAGATCACCTTTTCAAAGGGGAACGTTTGGGTCTTACTTAGACATCCCCTGAACCAGTTTATTGGCATCTTCCCAAGGCATTACAATTTCCCACTCTGGCCTTTTCTCCACAGTTCCCCATCTAGCAGAGGTTTCCAAATTCATGTCACTTTACATTTGGAATGGTAGTAAATGACTCAAATTGATGATCCATCAAACTCCAGTCTTCTGTATTGGCCAATTCTGAGGACAAAATAGGAATATCCCCAAAACCTCATTCTCGTTTATAAAAAAATCAACAGAGAGTTCAGTATTTAGTTGGGAGCAGGCCATGAGTGCTGCTGGAATCTACTATTAAACCAATATTGTAGCCAAGTAAACAGTCAAAAAACAGAGAAATCGGCAAAACCCATTGCTGTCCCTACTCAGAAAACCACCTCTGGTATAATATTATTAGAGCAGCACAATACATTGTAGAGCTAAGAAACTCACTCCATTGTAGAAATGCTCCCTTTCCTAATACACCACAGGCATTATTCTTGAAATAAAGTGATAGAATCAATACTTGGTCATACTTGTTTAGCTTCTTTGGGGAAAACTAATGTTTTTCCCCACCAAGTAGCAATGCCTCCACTTTATGGATACTTTCTCACTAGTGTACAAAGTGCTTTGTGCACCAGTTTGGTTTAGGAATCCCATAAGCTCTGGAGCACTGGAGGCTGGAAGAGCAACTGGGACAAAAACCATTGTAAAGGCACTTTGTTCTGATAGTTTTTGTTAAGCATGCCCTACTGGCCAATGTCAGCGGAGGCTACTGGACTACATGGACCCTTGATATGGCACAGAATGGCAGCTGCAATATGATCGTATCACATCCTGGTGCCAATTAGCATGGTCTGTTGCATTCAGTTGGTAGGCTGTATGCCTTGCTTTTCAGTGAAACCTTATTAGACTTGAATCTCCAGTCCTGATATTGGGTATGTTAATTGGAAATCTGTTTAGAAATGTTGTGACATGGAGAGGACTTAAAGCCTAGGCAAGACGTCAGAGATTGTTTCATTTGCTGTTATTTATGGACACATGTCAACCCCACTGTGCTCTTTGTTTTACTGCCTCTGATTTGGTTCTTTTTAAAACATTTACTATGACTACTCAAAAGGGAAGACATGGTTTTTCAGGACTAGCTTTTCAGCTGTAGATTTCCTCAAAGTTGTCTGAGACTCCGAGACTCCATTAAAGCTATTCCTTTGCCTGATCTCTGTTGTATCTGCTGTGTGATGGATGCATGTGATACAAGGTCTTGATGTTTGTGAACCACAAGTGTTCTGGCACCTCCAAAATGATGCTTTGGTGAGGCTTGTTGGGTGGATTACACCCAATTGACTATTACACTTCCCTGCCTTCTGCCTGAATTAAGATCATGGAAACAGAATAAAAAGAGATATTTTTCTAATTAACACTTTAAACCACTGAACTTGTTGGTCTTATTGGTAGCCCTACCCCTATCACTAAGGCCTCCTGGCTACACAGGATGAGATGGCAAAGCATTTAAGGACTGCTGTGGTAGTCCTGAGGGGGTTCTGCTCAATTTGGCCAAGTCAAGAAGGCTCCCATGCTACTGGCAATTTTGAGCTTAGCTAGTTCATAAGAGTTTTTGGGAGCCTTGCTGATCAGGCCTGTTTTGCACCAGAGATCCTCAGCTCCATGGTCACACTCAGCACCATGAAATCAGATGACCTCAAGGGTGAGGGTAGGGAGGAACAGGCCTAGGCATAATCCCTTCAGCACCTTCTGCGGAAAAGTGGCTTTAGCAACAAGCCTCTCACAACTGCCATTCCCACAATCATTCCCCTTGTCAATATGATGACCTTTCAGAGGCGGAAGCTCCTTTTTATTACTCTGTGCACTGGGGTAAACCGGGCCACGCTGTGTTATCTACCCAATTTATCAACACTATTTACTGCAGGTCCATTCCACTGTCTGGCTTAACTCAGTGCCCAGAGACCCAGCATTGAGAGAGGAGGCGGCTGCTGAAGAGAAAGAAATGTCAATTCCAGCCTAGTCCCCTAAAGTGAAATAAAAGAAACAAAATAAATAAGGAAGGAGAAGTAAATACAGTATCTCCAGGGTGATTACGTCTATCTAGTCCAATACAGGCAAGCATGAAACCAATAGAAACACAGTCTTATCCTCTTAGTTATCACCACACACAGAAAGTCATCTCTTGGTGGCCTAAAAAGAAAGAAGCATGCCACATCCATCTTTAATGAATATGACATATCTCTCACTTGCTTGCATTTCAGCAACCCCAAACTGCTGAAAAATGAGGTAGGAGAGTCTGTTCTCCCTGTTTGCCCTGTATCATGAGGATGGATTAAAATGGTTTTTGTTCTGCTTTGTTTTTAAAGGATTGCTTTGGGTAATTTTGTTCTCTTTCTGATCTCCTGTGCTTAAGTGTTCCGGTTTGCCAGCCATTCTCCACAACTCTGTCATCATGATGTAATCTTTCACTCTTTTTAAATGAAAGAAGGACAGTCTGTTATATGCACAAATGCTTGTAAAGGCTGTGGGTAATTGGAAAACACCAAGTATCATGAGACTTAATGTGGAAACACAGGGATGGTAGTTTGCTCCCCCCATCACACTCAAATAATTTGAGCCTTGGACCTGTCTTTCTAGAAGGTTCATATTCACTGAAGTGGCAAAATGGGTCATAGTCCCCTCCCCTGTGATACTGCTCCCTGATCTGTAGGATGTTTCTAGACATGGAAAGAAGGAGATGCTGTTCTGATACTTCACAACATGTCTTTGCAGGTCTCCCTTAACATCATGTCCTTCTGCCATATGATCTCTACTAACTTCTCCCTTCAACAAGGAATATGCCATTGTCATCTATATATTCTTCAAATGAATTAATATATTAATTATATATTTCTCTACCTTACTCCTCTAAATCCTGGATTGATGTCAGTCCTTAGTAACTCCACTAACTCAACACCAAAGAGGTAGCCGTCAATATCTTGGATTTTGCTTTGTATTTTTAGACAAGTATTGAACCATCATATAGATGGCCCATGAGGTCTGTGATGAACAAAATAATTTATGTTTCCCTGTAGCTGAAATCTGGCACCCACAAACCCCACAGCTGTGATGCGTCACAACATCTGGGCATAGTCAGATATTCAAGTCAGTGCAAAATCAGGACACCTGGTGGAGACTGATTTCTTAAATCATATTGGAAATATGAAATTAAGAGAATAGCCAGAATAAAGTATGAAAGAAAAGATCTGTGTATAAAGAGTAATTCAGACAGGTTCTACTGAAACTAAGGACTTTGTTCGGGTTTCCTATTATAATTACACTTCATTGCTACCTGTCTCTGATGGCTGCCTAGGAACCAGTCTTTGATAGTCTTCCCTCTATAGCAGGTTCTCTAGTTTATTGCTCTCTTGGAGTTGGAAGCCATGCCTGTCTACTCCAGGTACCTAAACCAGGTGTCTGCCTGAGGACCTAAATAAACAGGCTGCTTGCACATGCCTACAAATCAGAACTCCATTCCAGCCACAGTGGACTTTGGCCATGAAACTGATACAGAAGAGACCAGAAAGGTGAAGACAGTAGACATCGAGACCACATTCCTGTTCACCTTTGTAAGTACTTCACCAGAGGAAAAGAGACCCAAGACAGAATGATGTCTCATAAGGGTAAAGTCCCTTTACATTGCACTAGGCTTGCTCACAGCATGGCTGTTGATCACCTCACGTTCCCCATAACAGGGGCAACAAATCCTGGATACATCTAAAGGAAAAAACAAAAGCATTTAAAAAGATTAGCCTGTACCAATTCCAGAGCAACCATCCCTCCTGTAATTCCCTTTGTAACTTCCTCCTTATTTATCCTGATGAGCAGAATGCAGCCCATCACTGGTGATGAGCTGTTCTAGTGCCACTATCATTCGGTTTTTGGTAGCTGCCTTCTAAAAGTCTCATGGTCATTTGGGCTCTGCTAATGTTGTGAGATACCTTTAGCACTCCTATCTGATTGGCATTGAAGTGTAACACCACTAGGACTGAACTTTCTGCAGTGTCTGTTGAAGATAAGAGGGGGAAAAAAACTTGAATAATTTATGTAGTTAGTTTAATTTAAATAATTTATATGCTAAGCATTGCAAACAGAGCTGGAGTTGATAATGAGTCTGAGAAGTACATTTTGAACTCAGTTGTAGATTCTACTGCATTGTAATTCTTGCAGGATACAGGATTTCCTAGCAGTATAAAGGCTGGGGAGTGTAAACAAGATAGTTGCTAGAAGAAGAGTCTGTACAGACTCCTTCTTTACCAACTACCACCAGATTATCTTACGTTCTCTACAGCTTGTTCAGTTTGAACCTCCTGAAATTATCAAGAGCTGCATATGTTTCCCCAAGCCACAAAAAGAAGCCTGGCTCCATTGTTTGACAAATAACAGTTTGTAACTGGTGTTATCTGTAATCAGGAATCAATTAAAGAGATATCAACAGGAAAGGAGAGATAAGGGAAAACCAGGAGAAAATCAATGAACAACATAAGGGAATTGATCATTCAAACGGTCTTTCTTAAGCCACTGGGTCCTCTCAGAGGACCCTATGGCACGTCCCATAGGCTTTGTCTTTTCATCTTCAGCTATTTTTTGGCCATTTTACATGAGGAAACCTTCTCTTTTACAGTGGGGAAAAAAGGAAAAAAACCTACCAAAATCCAAGCCCCCACCCTCCAGGTTCATTGAGTGGCCACTGCGTTTTACACTTATAATGCAAGTGAAATACATCTGAGAGATTGCTTAGAGCTAAAGAAAATTGATACTAAACTTTGTGAATTCTTGCATGAATTCACAGCGAATATCTCCAGGAACACTTTAGAGGATGTACTTATCCTCCTCAGGGATGCAAGCACTGGAGAGATCACTAGCAGATACCTTATGAAAAATAATTTTCCACAAATCCTTACACAGTGTAAGAACCATCTTTGTCATAGTAGACCAGTTATTTGCTACTGGCTTCTTTTGTCAAGATATTTTTTTTTCTGTTAGAATTTCTAACATCCTTAAAAACATACTTACTGGTTTTAAAGAAGCCACTAGAACAGCAATAATGAATCCATACTACTAACTCCAGCAAATGCTTTGAGTGTCAGGATTTTTTTTGTGTTGATCCATGATGTCTCCCAGAGTTCTGCTATGCAAATCTTGTTCTCGTATGCAAATCACAGTTTTCAGTTAAAAAATACATACCTTTCCAGACATGAATTGATGTGAACAACAAAAGCTTGAAAATGTGAACCAAATTCTGAGACCTGAACACTTGGAAACCATAAGAGAAGTGAAAAAAAGTCACAAATTTAACCACTGAAAAAGAAAAAAAAAGTAATGATTTTTAAGCTGATCAGTGTTACGATTTTTAGAGTGTCTTATTCATCACTTTTGAAAATCTGCAGACTGGTACAGTTGTGAAATTATGAAAGGCTTTGGAGCTTTTTCTTCTAAAATGCCAAAATTTATGTAATTTCCTCTTGTCAGTTGTACAATAGTTAGGGAATTCACATGCCCAGTGAAAAAAATACTGATGGTGGGGCACAGAACTTGTTTCAGATGCTTTACAGGATCCCAAGGGGTTCAAAGATAAAAGCTTAATGTAAGTAAGTCCAGAGGTTGCCCTCCTCCCTAGCCTGCCAAAGAAGACAACAAGAGCCCAGGCATTTTGTGCCCCACATGTGGACTTGAGAAAGCTCATACAAGTACAGAAGGCATAGTTGTGAGAATAGCTACCTCAGCTGAAGGACCTAATTGCATTCCTAAAAGCAGGAAATGTTTGGGGAAGTTGCGGTCACCATCTCTGGGACCAGGTATTGCTAACTTTCAAGGAGTTTATCTTCTTCAGTCAATACTTGTAGAATCATAGAATAAAATCAAAATTGTTTTGGTTGGAAAAGACCTTTAAGATCATCAAGTTCAACCGTTAACTCAGCACTGCCAAGTCCACCACTGAACCATGTCCCCAAGCATCACATCTACATGGAGTTTAAATCCCTCCAGGGATGGGGACTCCACCACTGCCCTAGGCAGCCTGTGCCAGAGCCTGAGAATTCTTTCAAGGAAGAAATTTTTCCTAATATCTAAACCTCCCCTGGTGCAAATTGAGACCATTTCCTCTTGTTCTATTGCCTGTTACTTGGCTTAAGTTACTTGGCTTAAATTGTAGCAGGGGAGATTCAGATTGAATATTAGGAAAAATTTCTTCACTCTAAGGGTGATTGGGCATTGGAATAGGTTGCCCAGGGAGGTGGTGGAGTCACCGTCCCTGGAGGTGTTCAAGATGCGTCTGGATGTGGCTCTGGGTGATGTGGGTTACTGGTGATGTAGGTAGGCAGTTGGACTGGGTGATCTTGAAGGTCTCTTCCAACCTTGATGATCCTATGATTCTATGATTCTATGTCTAAACAATGCAAAATTAAGCAGAGATATGCTCCTGCAGTCCACACCTAATGTTTCTCACTGAAAACCCTATCCTTCGCTTGAAAAAGTAGCTACTTCAAGATCCAAAGCAATCATTCCACTGCTGTCTGCCATTGAGTTTTAAGATCCCACTTTTAACAGGAATATGAAGGCAGAAATTTTGTTTTAGTACAGCCAGCATTTTTCTTTTCTAAGCAAAGTCTGGGATATGTGACAAGGAATCCTACTGTCTACTAACAGGCTGCCAGAAATGTTGTGGAGTCTCTTTCTCTGGAGACATTCAAAACCTGACTGGATGCATTCCTGTGTGACCTGTTCTAGGTTGTCCTGCTCTGGCAGGGGGGTTGGACTAGATGATCTTTTGAGGTCCCTTCCAACCCCTAACATTCTGTGATTCTGTGTGAAGGTGGCTAGAAATATAACCTACCCAATGGAGTTACAATTCTACAATTTGTCAGCAAGCATTTTCAAGACAGAGATTCTGGATTTACAGTAATGATCAGATTTTAGCTTAGCCAAGGATGAGATAAAGCCTGGCAAAGTACAGTAGACTTACTTACATTAGCATTGAGTGTTTAGGTTGATGTCTCTGCAGGTGAAATATTGTGGGTATTAGAAAACTCAACTGAATTTGCAATACAGATTTCTACAGTGTTGGTTCTTGTCTTTTGCCTAGATCATGCTTGCTGCCTTGGAAGATGGTGATCTCTCCATTTCACCCTCATAATTCACAGGGTCAATTATGCAAAGCTAGACAGAGAGAGCAGGAGAATTATTTCCTGGCCCCAAGCACTGTCAGTTGAGAGATTCCTTTATCTTTAGCTGGTAATTCTTTGATACCAACAGGAAGGTATTGCCACTGCTGGTAAATAAAGACATTTAAAATCCATTACAGCAAGATATGTAATGGGTTTTCTTTCCATTAAGATCTCTTTGTCTTGTTCAAAACACAAGCTGGAATGAGCCTTTTGCCCAGTGGTGGGTGGTAACGGTCAGAGCTCCTTTGACCTCCTTGCATCTGACAGCCTGTTCCCTCTGCTCTTTAGGGAAGGAAAGGCTAAATGTCACCTCTGTCTTTCTTGTTTCCTTCCCTGTTGCTTTCTGAGAAGGAAAGGCCTGAAATTCTTATCAAGTGACATCAAGTACAGGGTCTGCTGTGCTACTGCACTTTTAAACTAATAAAGCATCCAAGATTCTCCTCCCCTCTCTTCTCTCTCGGTCTCTTGGCTTCTTCTTTTCTCATTCAAAATTAAGCTGAACAAGTATTTCCTCTGCCTGATTTCCATCTAGGACTAAGCATCCCTTCTCTGCCCTCCCAACAGCAAGCTCAGCTTTTCCAATTTCCTCACTGACAATGGGACTTCAGGAAAACAGAGGGAAGAGAAGAGGGAGCAGAGGCTGATCATATGCATCTGTCTCTCTCTTGAAAATCCACATGGCACCACACAATACACTTCTCATTTTCTTTTGCAAATCCATTTTTCCACACACCCTAAAAATGTTTTTCAGTCCACCCAGACCTTTCCATTCTTGCCTTTCCTGTTTCTTTAAAACCCCTCTACACAGTTAATTTTTTTCCCCTCACTGGTTCTGAGGGAATAGAGGAATGAGGTTGAATTCTTCAAGTTACATATTTAATGCTTTTTCTTCCTTCTTACCATATTTACCACCACCACTAGCACCACCATCACCACCAATCTGGCTGCTTGATGTTAAAAATCTGGCTGAGCCAGTATGAAGAACATAGACGAAAATAATGCACATCTCAATGTCACCATGACAGGTGTGTGGCTACCTCTTTTTTACCACTTCCTCATACTCTTGGAAATAGCAAATGAAAAACAAATAGAGAAGTAAGGAAGAGGACACGTGGAGAAAGGTTCCCCTATAAAGAACAGAGGCTTTTAGCTAGACAGCTAGTGTAATCCACTTGCAATTATTGCTCTTCTGATAGATTTGAGAACCTCACAAACATGAAATATAGCTCGTTCCCCTCTCCTGAACTAGTGCATACAGGACCTGTAATTATGTATGATGTACATCTACAACTGTGAAGCTCCTCACTTTGTAAAAAATACTCCTCCCTTCCCTTTTCTGGATTCTCCTGCCCACCTTACTGGTGAGATGTATCGAAAAATGCTTTGGAAAAAAACATCTGTTAAGCATCAGGGCATTTTTTCCTTTAAGACAAAGACTTACATGGGGAGTCTAAATGAAGCAACTTGAATTGCTCAAGTCACTGACTTTGCTCAAGCCTGAGGACTGCATTCATTATTATTATTATTGCATTTAATTAGTAATAATATATCCTCATAAATTATACAACAGAAAATAACTTGTGTTCCCTGCCATTAAGGTCTCAGAATCTAGTAGACTAGATGCTTTATGGAAGAGTGCTGGTTAAACTGACCGAAAACAGAAAAACACAAACACCACATCAAGTATAGCAAACAGTTTTTTGTGGGGGTTTTTTTGGTGGTTTTGTTTGATTGATTGTTGTTTTGGTTTTGTGTTTTGTTTTTTTTTCATTCAAAATTATTCATGAAACACTCTAATTCTACCTTTCAAGAATGTGTTTTAGGTCAAATGTCCCCTTTTCTCTGCTAAATCCACAAATCATTTTCTCCTTTAAATGGTGATAATTTTCTATTGTTTGAAAAAAGATAATTGAAGGACTTCTGATGAAAGTGGAATCTTCACACAATTCAAATAATAGTGCTGAGAGCCATTTCTTGTGAGAGCAATAGTTTAGCTGTCTCACATCCTCATCCTTCACAGGGCTGGGCTCCCCTGCTAGGCTACAAATCCCATGGTGTCCCCCATCCACAGCATTTGCCTGAGGCACTGCGACAGCTCAGGTCTGGTCGCCTGGAAATTGAATTTCAATTTGAGAAAAGTCTAAATGTTCTTCTTCAATCAAAGATGTCAGACTGAAAAGTTTGAGTGTTTCTGGAACTCCTTATGCCAATATGGGTTTTGATATTCTGCCTTTTCATTCCAATTCAGGACAAAACCAAATGTTGACAAAACTGTAATTGCTTAAGTCAGCTTTCCTATTCAGGATGTTCTGTTAGAGCAAGGCAGAGACTGTGAGGACGTTTCTGCTTCTGCTTAGATAATTTAGGAGTAGTTTTAAAATAAGGTAGAATCGGTTACCCTCTTAAAGGAATAATAGTGTTTGGCTTAACTAGTTCAAGTAAGGCCCTGGTTAAATGGTACAGTAATCCAGGTATATGGCACCTGCTAAAGGATTACAAATGTGCAGGGCACATGAAATAAAGTGTTGATCTTTTATACTGCTGGTTCAAATGTCTTTGATGTTTTTGATGCTTTAGCTGTGTTTTAAAAAGTTTCAGGGTGAGCCTAAGGTTCAGATAGAATCCAGGATTAATGCTCAGTTGTAGAAAATCTATTTTCTATTCTCTTACATAAAACCAATGTTAAAACTGAAGGTTTGTAGCAATGCTAGCTAGGTCACTGATGTAAATGTGACTGTGTGCTCATACCTGATACGGATAAATTAACACTGCAGTGTTTATTGCATAGCTCCCCTATTAGAGATTTTTGTGCCATACATAATTAATTGTCCTCTGTTAGCTGACCTGACACAGCTCATCAAATAAGTATCCTTAGCTCTGCCAGTCCTGCATGCAAAAACCCCCACAAGAAGCCCAAAAGGTGAATGGCAACTATAAGCACTGGTAGCTAAGCAACTTTAGAGCATGTAGCCACATTTCAATCCAGTGTACTGTCACTGGTACACGCCTGTTGCAGATGAAAATTGAGGTTCATTCCTGATTTTAGAGCCATGGACAAAAGTATCTACCATATCATATACCGATGAAACAGCACCAGTAATGTTTAGTCACCCCCAAGTTAAATATAGATATTCTTAACTGCTAACCCTGCCCAAACCAATTGTGATTCGAACATAAAGTACCCAGCTCAGCTTTTGACATAACTGTAAAGAAATAAAGATGCCATACTTCATAACCTGCAAATGGCTGCACAGGGACAGACCATGGGTCCATGCTAGCACATCCCATCTCTGACAAAGGCCCACAGTGGATGTGTGGGAAAGCTCTGTAAGAGCAGGTACTGATACTGCCTCAGGATGTCTTCCTTGACTTTAAACTTAATTGATATATTTGTTGACAAGGCATATGACACAGAATACCATTGTCATGCACTTTCTTACAGGGTGACAGCTGAAGTGAAACTATCAACCTTCTATAAGCAATGGACTTCACAACACTCATTCAGCAACTGACAGTCAGTCATTGGGCTTTCACATGGCAGCAAGGGAAGAAAAGGCATTTCAAAACATGTTTGCAAGACAACAGAAATCAGCCAGGGATACTCAAGGGCAAACATAGAACCTGAAGCTACTTGCAATTCACTTTTTGTTCCTGAGGAGGTAGCACGTTTTGGCAGTGTCCCTTTAACTGCATTGACACCACAGAGCTGGCAGAAGCAACAGATTCTCTCTGCCAGTAGCCAAGTGGGTGGTGATTCAAAGACGCACTGGATATGAGCATGCCATTTTCAGTGTTTTTACTGAAATAGTTCACTCTTTAATAATATTTCCCTTCAGTCCCTTGTTTCACAGGGCACTTTGTAACTGGACTTTGTCTGGTCTCACAACAGCCCTCATAACAACTAACCCATTTCCATATGGAGGAATGAAAGCAGAAGGATAACAAATGCCTGTCCTGAATGCACCTAAGACCCACCAGCAGCATGTGTACAACTCCAGGATAACATGGGCTTGAATGACAGACCTTTTTTTTAAAACACTTAAGAATAACCCCACATATAATGTAAATAATTCTGCTGTGCATGATTGTTGCTTAGTTGATCCTGACATATGACAGCTGCTAACTAAACAAGTAACACAGGCAGTAACACAAATAATGTCTTTTAAAACCAATCTAGGAACTGAACATTTGATGCAAGATCTTGTTGTATGGATGGTTAATTTGAGGCAGAGTGAATCAGGTAGAAGCTGCCTGAACTGTCCAAAAGCTCAGCTGATTGTGGTCTCAATCAAAGCTCTTCAGTGATTCTTTTAATTACCTATTTTTGACAAGGTTAACATGCACTTAAAGTTATATTTCGAACTCACATGAAGAAAATAGCTCACGTTCCCAAATTGCAACAAAAAGCCAGACAGTGAAAACAAATTTTCCCATATACTCAAGTGACTTTGGAAGATGTTCAGCAAGAACAGAAGTGACCTTTGCAGGACTGCACAAAGTGAGTGCCTAACAGTTCTCCTTTCACACCTCACTGAATGTAATTCTCAGCTTTGTGTGGCACGTATCCTCTGCTGTCTGAAGACCACCACTGAAATCACCTGAACCCATGCACAGAGGAGAAAACATCAAGACAACACCACCTCTTGTCTTCTGTTCAGAACGGGGAGTGACAAATCACGACACCCTCCTGTCCTCAATGCAGGGTACATCACCCCAGGCATAGCTATGCACTGAACCCCAGTGAAGAGATCTCTTCTAATCCAGGATGAACATTAAGATGGAGAGCTTGGCTTGTGTTAGCATCAAGGAGATTTTAGGGCAGCTCACCTATCTGTGGGGACTTTAGGTAATATCTTCTTAGAAATGTTGAGGGCTGCTTAGCTTCACTACCTTTCACAATATCTGCTAAAGAAAACAAATGAGACAGTAATGGAGAAGTGAGAAATGGTTATGAGCCATGTACAGGCCATAAGCACCAGTCTAAAGGAAGTCATGCTATATTTGGGAGACCTTTACCCTCTTCCTGCAATCACCAGAACCTAAATGCATCATTGATTGACTAAGCTAACTCCACCTACAGGCAACAGCGACAGTCGACCTGAAACTGTTTTTCTGGAGCCCCAGTCATGGACACTCTGGGTGCTGAGCAGCCAGGCTGTGTTTGCAGGAAAAGTCACCCACTCTACTGAGAACAAAACAGCTGTTCTCATGAAGGCAGACATGATGTTTAAGAGCACCTTCACGAGGGCACACCTATCAGGATAAACAGCCACATGGCATGGTCTTCAGTGGAGATGGGGACCTTCACAGTTCAGTCTGGAAGTGTGGTGACAGAGGAAGTTCTTAACCCCCAACTGAAGTGTTGCAGTCGCAATAAGGGCCAAACTTCCCTCTTCTCCCTGTCAAAGTCCAGGGTGGCTGGTGAGCAGTGTATTGCCTCCAGAAGGAAAATCAGTTTTCTGACTACCTACAAGAAAAAATATATGAAAAAAACAAACAAACAAACAAACAAAAAACAACCCCAGAGGGGCAGTAGGGAAAGAGAAGGGTGAAAGGGCCCAAATAATAGTGATATAATGTGTGTCTCTGTCCCTAGACACATAAACACCCAACCCTATCTCTGAACAAAAATCCTGATGTTGGAAGGCGTGCAGGCTCAGAGGAAAATAACTAATTTGTGTGAAGGCATTTGCAGCAATTCATTATAATTCCTTGCTTGCTGTCACCAGTCTCTAAAGTCACTGGCAATGCAGTGCTTGTGTGAAGTTATTAAGGCCAAACTCTCTTTAGATTCATGGTAAGTGCCGAATGACAAGGCGAGAGCCCAGGCAGTGATAAAGTGAAGTGACATGCCATACCCCCTTTCTCTCCCCCACCCCATCACCACCATGCCAAGGATGAAAACACCGTGGATTTTACAAATTAGATCCACCTCTCCTCTCTCTCTGCCCTGTGCTGGGCTCTGCCTGCCACACACACATCTCCTTGAACCATGCACCCAGAGGAGGGGGCAAGAGGGAATGGAAGAAAGCAAAAAAAAAAATGTGCTTTTCCTCACTTTCCTTCTGCAAAGATCACACAGATTTCTCTCAGAGGTTTCCAGACGGGTGGCATGTATGTGAGAGACAGAGATAGGCAGGCTGGGTAGAGGAGAGATCCAGGTAGGAACTTTTCAGCTATCTGAGATAAAGGCACCTCTTAAAAAAATTATATATCTATATATATAAATTGATTGCTAACTTATCTATATCTCAGTTTATCCCTCTATCTGTGTTTTGCTGTTCATTTCAGTAACCTCCAAGACTAGACAGAGGAGAGACGAATCTCTTACAGCTGTACAGACTTCCAGCAAATGAAATGTGTAAGTAAAAGGTGATCATTCTAGAGATCAGGGCTCCTTTCAAGCTGCATTTCTCTGTCCTCTCCTGTTTTTTCTTGAATCTTTGGCCTCTATGTTTTTTTCCTTACTCCCTGTCCCTTCTTTTCCTAAGCTGGGTAGAAAAATCAGCTTAAAGGATAATACTGCTCAGCTTTCAGTAAGATAACATAGCCAGCCCACAGGGAAGAGAAACCTCAAACCCAACCAGAACGATGAAAACAAGCAGGTTATTAAAGGTCCTCCTAAAGCAACAGCTAAACTCTTGTTTGCAGATACTCACAGGCTGTTGCTCAGCAGTGAGGATCTCTGGTTCAAATCCAAGTGCTTGCCAACAGCAGGGTTGTAGTGGGAAAAAAAATCTCTCCTCTCTCCTAGCCCCTCACTCTGAAAAAGCCATATGTTATTTTAGCGGTGTAGGGATGCTCATAGACTCTGAGCATAGTCTGCCAGAAGTCAAAGAGGAATCACCTTGCCCAAAAGATTTCTACAAGTTAAATTAACCTGCAGTCAGCTTCTGCATATGTTAGGTTTAAAACCGCAGTAAATCCTATATTACTAAAACTTCAAATAGGTGAGCAAGGCCATAAAAGGGCATCAGATGGGACCAGATATTTAACAACAGCCCACTGTGCACTCATACTCTGGGTCATGGCCATCCCTTAAGTTATCCTTCACACTGTCACACCAATGACCTCTCTCACCTCTCTTTAGGCTGGGGAGAACATATGGACCTTTTGAAGTATGTCTGAAAATTCAACACATTCAAAATCTCAGAAAAGCAGGCTTGCAGTTTTCTGAAATCAGTGCCTGCAGTCAGGGGAAGGTCTCTCAGCAGCCACCCCTCACTGTTCTCCTAGGAGGAAACACCAGTGCTGTTGACTTTTCCAATATTAGCATGGAGAGAGAGGTTTTGCCCTTCAAACACTTGAAGCTTTCAGAAGTAGTCACCCTCTTCAATGAACCAGATAAGCCCGTGGAGCAAGGGTGCTCCATAACAAGAAAGGAGAGGGGCCCAAACATCCGAAAAGGTCAGGGTATTCTTACTCCACTGAAGACAACAGGAGCTGGGGCTTGAAATGTATCAGGGAACCCAGGAGTGAGTTAAACCTGAGCATAGATTTAAGGCTAGGGCACAACATAAATGCATCCACTTGTTTAAATTAAAATTGCCCATAACCCTTTTATTTCCTTGCATCTGATTCTCCCCTGGCAGATGACAAGAAATTGCTGGTCATTTGGGGTTTTTTCTTGCAGTGAAAAGCCACAATCAATCACGCTTTCTTCTGACCCTGCAGTTACAGGGAACAGAATGACTCTGGGTTATATTTTCAGACTCCACAGGTTGCTCTGGCTCTGTATTTGGTGCCCCTTCCTCCTTCTCTGCCTCCATGTTATAAAAGATCAGGACTCTCTTTTATAAAATAGTTCTGGCATTTCTATTATCACACATGCCTGAGAACAGGGATGCGATTGCACTGAATAGTGTGAAAAAAAGAAAGGAAAGGGGGGAAAAAAAGAAAAATCAAAGCACAGCTGAGTTGATTATTTAAAGAGCTGGGTTAAATTTGCCATCCTTTTAAGGCATCCTGGGCTCTGGAATATCACTGTGTCACTTAATGTTTGCAGTTAAGTATTTACAGATCTGCTTCCATGGCAACCGATTCTTCAAAGTTACTTTTACAATTCTGTTTTCTAAAATGTGTTTCTTTGGTTGATTGCACAGGGATATTTGGAAAGCAGCCAGGTCTAAATCATGATTTTTTTCCCATTAAGGAGAGGTCCTTTCTAATCATGTTTAGTTAGTTCTTTGATGGCTTTATCTTGATTCGAAAATGTATTTTGTTTTTTGTTAGCGGGTGGGAGAGGGAAGGGGGGAGAACATGAACAAGCATCATGGGGTTTTAGTGAAAAAAAAGGTGTTGGAAATTAGGAATGTGAAATAACCTTGTCTGAGTTGATTTTATTTATCCTTACATTGTTTAGAAGAGTAGGCCTTTAAACACAACAAAATAAATAAATAAATGTCTCGCTGACAGTCTGAATGCATTTCAAGGCCACGGGAGAAGATGACTCACTTATTAATTAGTCAGGGAGATGGCAGGACAGAGAGGAATGATGAACACTGGAAACAGTGCAGAAACTGAGACAAACAGATCCAGTATCTGCAAGAATTTGTTGCACTCAACAGTACCAAGATACCTGCATGGGGCTGGCGAGGAGACACCTCATGTAGCAGTATCAGGAAAACAGTCATGAGCTCTGCCACAGCTTCCTTTGCAAGTGTGGACAAAGTAATTTGAAATGTGTCTTTGTGGAGACACGAAGAACCTGTGCAATTGTCCTGAACCCACTGACTTATGCTCTTCCCATCACAGCAGCACCATCTCCCCACCCCTCCAGCTGGTCCCCAGACCATCCCATGCACATGAAAGGGAGCACACGCGCTTAATTTAGAAAACAACACATCAGGAGCCATACAAGTATGTGGGATAGATGGGAAGGGATGAACATGTTCCCTGTGGTAAGGTATTGTGCCTATCTGAAGTCAGATAAATTTAAGCTTTCCAGGATGCCTGAGAAAAGAGTATATTTAGCAGTTATTTAGGAACAGTGTAAATTTTGGACACATGTTGGAGGGAAAATCAGCTCAGATGTGCTTGTAAACCTCAGCACAAGCAAGGAGTCCTGCAATGCTCAGCAAGCCACCTCCCAGGCAAAGATATACCTCCTGATGAATACGTTCAAACAAGGGAATACCTTCAAATAAGGGAAAGGAAAAATATTGAGTTACTTGGCTGGACCCACTACTTGGGGTACATGAAGGTGAGCCTTGAATAATCAATCACTAATAACCCTCTCCTGTTTTCCACCACACTACAGCAGGCAGGGGTGTATATCTGAAGGATAGGACCAAAGGCAGAGTATCACAGACAAATCACAATATCACAGAGCATTAACCAGTAAAGATTGGTGGGGTATCTGGCATTGATGCAGCAGATTAAATATGGACAGATAATTACAATAAGATGGAGACGAACGGGGAGAAGGATAGCATGATCCATCTTTTCCTGTGCTTTGTGTAAGACAACATCAGATGGCCAAATTAAGGAATTAGGAGTCAGGACTCCTGGACTCTCTTTGTAGCTCTGCCGCTAATTAAATATGTGACCATTCAGGCACCCTGTGCCTCCACTAACCTAAACTTCCAGGATTGTTGTCGGGTTCAGTTAATTCCTGTCTGCAAATTGCTTAGAAACCAACTCAAGAAAGGTGTTAGACAGGTGTGCTGGTTATAATGTTAAAGTTCAAAATATTATAATTGGAAAGCTGAAAAGAGGTATGGATCTGAAACTGAAGCAATGGAATTACAGGAAAGTTTATAAAGTGAAGAAAAACTAAGGAAAAATATAACTTGAAGAATAAAGAAAAGAAAATGAAGACTCATAGGCAGGTGATGGAGAAGGTGAATTTTGACTGACTGAGATAATAAGTCACTCTTTTGAAACTTTTTCATTTTTTCCCCTTGTTGCAGAAATGCTCCATTAACTCTCAGGAAAAAGATTTACTGTTTTCTCTTTGTAGACAAAGCTGAAATAGTAGGAACAGCATAGCAAAACGTATGACCCAGCTTTTGGCACACCCTGTGGCACCAAGCCTTTAATGAACAACACAACTTCTTGGAATTTGAAGGGAGATGATAAAGAGACACTGCCTTGTTGCAATGTTTATTAAATGGACAAGGCTATACAAAGAGGAGCAGGATAAGTTGCAGGGGGCAGATACCTTACACACTGGGAACTGAGGGACTTGATCTCTCCTGGTATATTTACCTTTCAGTCTATCAAATGAAAAGAAATCTTCATGATACACAACTTTGAGGACAAAGAAGAAACAAGGGGTGGGCAAAGTCACCACAAAGGAAACTAAGAAAGGAAGGTAAAAGAAAGGGAAAAGAAAATTAAACATAAAAACAATGGAGTCTGGCAGTGACACGCTATTTTATTAATTTTAATTAGTTAGTGGGTGTTCACAACGTCACAAGACAGGATTCAAATCACATCTAACAGGTAATAATAACTGCTCTTACCACCTCCTCTTTTTCTCCCCAGTTATTTGTTGGCTGATTCAGCTGAGTGGCCTGTGAGTAAATGGTTTCTGTATGAAAAGAGAATGATCTAACCAGCTCTGGGTAACCAGCTCTTGGGCCTCCGTTGCTGGGAAGACAGGAGCTTAACATCTTCTTGGAGTTTTTAGGCATCTAACTTAAATGCAAATAGAAGCATCTGCAGTGAGGAGCATACAGATGATATTCATCTAAGGATTAAGTGCCTAAGAGTTAGAGTTAGTGCCTACCCTGAGCTTGTCACTTAGCTTCCCTGTGTAGTCAGAGAGTAACAATAATTTGGATATATGCTTAGGACTGGCTGGGTGATCCACACTCTTTGCCAACTCATCTTTCTCTTCTAGCCACAAAAAAACCCTGTTCAGACTTCTTCCCCTGACTTCTAAATGTTACAAATAAAGGAGATGAATCCCACCTCTACATAATGAATAGAGACACATAGGGGCCTCCAGATTTCACAGGATTTGTTTCAGATAGCTACTGCTATACAGTATTAACACTCCCCACTGTGCTCAGGCTCTGATCCATCCCTGTGGCTTTTTCCATCTTAGAAATGTGCTGTCAGGCTTGGATTCCCAAAAAGAAGCCAGAGGACTGAAAAACTTTGATGGGATCACAGAATCACAGAATGTTAGAAGTTGGAAGAGACCTCAAAAGATCATCTAGTCCAACCCCCTCTGCCAGAGCAGGATGACCTAGAGCAGGTCACACAGGAATGCATCCAGTTGGGTTTTGAATGTCTCCCGAGAAGGAGACTCCACCACCTCTCTGGGCAGCCTGTTCCAGTGGAAAAGTTCTTCCTTACGTTCACCCAGAACCTCCTATGTTCCAACTTGTACCCCTTCCCCCTTGCCCTATCACTGGACATCACTGAGAAGAGCCTGTCTCCATCATCCTGACACTCACCCTTTCCATATTTATAAACATTAATGAGGTCACCCCTCAGTCTCCTCTTCTCCAATCTAAAGAGCCCCAGCTCCCTCAGCCCTTCCTCATAAGGGAGATGTTCCACTCACTTAATCATCTCTGTGGCTCTGTGGTGGACTCTTTCGAGCAGTTCTCTGTCCTTCTTGAACTGAGGGGCCCAGAATTGGGCACAGTATTCTAGATGCAGCCTCACCAAGGCTCATGGCCATCCTTCTGTCCACCAGGACCCCCAGGTCCCTTTCCCCTTCTCTGCTCTCCAGCAGGTCAGACGCCAATCTATACTGATCCATGGGGTTGTTCTTTCCCAGATGTAGACTCCACACTTGCCCTTGTTGTTTTTCATTAAATTTCTCACCTCCCAACTCTCCAGCCTGTCCAGGTCTCACTGAATGGCAGCACAACCTTCTGGTGTGTCAGCCACCCCTCCCAGTTTAGTGTCATCAGCACACTTGCTGAGGGTACACTCTGTTCCCTCATCCAGGTCCTTGATGAAAATATTGAATAGTACAGGTCCCAGTACCGACCCCTGAGGGACTCCACTAGTCACAGCCCTCCAACCAGATTCCATCCCATTGACCACAACTCTCTGACTTCTTTTCAACCTGTTCACAATCCACCTCACTACCTGACCCTCCAGCCCACACTTCCTCAGTTTATCTGCGAAGATGCTGTGGGAGACAGTGTCAAGTGCCTTACTGAAATCAAGATAAACCACATCTACTGCTCTACCATCATCTATACACCTAGTTATCTACCTAGGGATGGAAGTCCCCATCAGTACCAGGCCACAGTGAAAAACTTAGACTGAGTTTTCAGAATAATTCACTCATGGAGTGATAGGATTTCCTCCAACAGTGTGTTTTTTGAAAGAAAAAAAGTGTCTTGGCTACTTTCAGTAAGTTCTCACCATGCTTTATGGAGTGATTTTCATCGGAAGACCTAAAACACCTTATACAACTCACTCTAGAAGAGCTCAAAACTCGTATGATATTTGACATTATTATGACTTTGGGTTTTCTTTTTTTCTGTTGAGTAAACTGAAGCACACTAAGTTATCAGGCAAGAAGAAGTGCACAATTTACCAGTAAATCATCTGACAAAATATAAAGCTACATAGGCAATCCTGTGGTTAAAACACCCATCCAAGAATTAAAAAAGAATGAAATGTTTGTTTTTTACACAGACACCCATTAGAAAACAAAATATTTCATTTGATCTAATTACATCTCTAGTTCTCCTCAAAACACATGAAAAGGCTCACTTTACCTGGACTAAGTAAATGTGCATGAGTAGTTTTATGGGTTTTACTCTCTGACCATACAGTGATTTGCACATTGGACTCTCAGTTCCAGTGAGGATCAGCTGATGCTACTGCTGTTGCCATTAACTGGACCAGAAAATTTGTAATAAGGAATCCCTTTCCAGGACTAAGAGTATGAGGCTGTGTTCAGTGTGAGTGTCCCTGATATCAGTTCAAGTTTTATAGATATGCAAAGTGTATTAGTGCTCCTGGTATTTGTGAAAGCTCTTCTGATGTATTGCTGGTGCTGGTAAGCTTCAACACATGCAACATGCGCATGCACACACTTACTCACTCACACACACACACAAGATAGAGTCTTCTGCCACTTTCTATCTGGCAACATATTAATCTTGTGTTTCGCATTCTCTAAAAGCTTCACCATTATAACATAATTACTGCTGAAATTGACCTTTAAAATATATTCCAAATTTCAAATGTCTTTAAACCCCTCAGTGAGCACCATTTTTCAATTTCACATATTGTTTTCTTTTCTGGGAAAGGCGGGACAAAAGATGCAAAAGAGCATTAGCAAATCAATGTCAGCATGTAACATATTCATGTAATGATAAAACAAAATCTTGCAAAAATTTACCTGGGCATTTTTAATATCCAGTCTTGAAGCAGCTACCATTTCCCTTAAGGTAAATGAAAATGTAATAAGACTAACTAAAATGTTGCATTTGCGTCTCACCCTTCCCTGAAGTAATTCAATCAATCTGTTTAGCTTCACTAATATTCAAATGTATATCTGATACTGGCAATATAAAAGTTCAAGTACTCCTCAGCCTCTAAATAAATTTAAACTACTTTTATTAGAACATGCACTTTCCTAAATTTGTATTAGTACCTAATATTGGTTGTGTTTCTAACTATTCTTAAAGGAAAACATAACTTTGTCTGAAAATGAGATGCTGAACTGCATGTGGAGGCAGATTTCTGTTACAGCATCTAAGGCTGGAAATGTGCAAATTACAATGCACAGACGAACTTGTATATGCTCACATTACTGTGCAAATAAGAAAGTATAAACGCATGTGGTACGACTTCCATCCAACAGCATTTGCATACAGCTTCATTCCTTCCATCTCCCTGCCCCGGGGACAGGGAGGGCAAAGGACCTGGAGGAGATACCTTCAATCTCCTGCAGGAGCTCTCCACCACCGCAGTGTGTCCCTGTCCTGGGTTGGGCACCCGGGGGAAGGACTGCTGAGGAAAAAGTGAAAAGCTGGCATGGGTTTATTCACATGGTTTCCAATAGTGGGCTATCCTAGGGAAATCCCAGCTGGTAAAGATGGTTCACGGACCTCTCACTCAGTCTTCTCCTGCTCAAGCAAGTGTACAGTCTGTAGGCAGAGACCACTTATGCACACATGACTCTGCTCATCCTTGAAATATACACTGAAAGGGCGCTTTGCAATCTCACACTAACAAAGCCCTCTTAAGCTGAGGTGGGAGGGAGAGGGTTAAAAAGTGAGAGGGAACAGTACCCACAGAAGGCTTCAGCCTGTGAAGCACAATGCTGCACTTCAGAGTTTGCTTTGAGTACCCACTTGTCTAAAGCCAAGCACAGCTCTGGCCCCTTGCAGGGTCTCAGCTCTCAGTTATAGGCAGAGCTGCCTGCATCTTCAAACGAAGTGTTGGGCCTGAAGAGCACCTGGTACATGAGCTGAGGTATTTCTTGCATGTTCTGCCCAGATGTTTTGCCTGCATGTTTTGTCTAGTTATTTTGCCTGTGCGTTCTGTCCTTCCCTCACGCTTTGTCCAGGCCTTTTCCTAACTAACCAAGAGGATGTTGACACCCCAGAGGGATGTGACTCCAGAGGACCAGGTCCAGCTTTGGGAGTCACACAGGTAGTGACAGGCAGGTGATCACACTGCCAAAGCATGTATTGGGCAGCCCCCTGATGGAGGTAAAAGGGGACAACCCCACTGAAAACACTGGGTTTGTGTCCATTTACCCCTGCTGAGAATCCAGTCCATTATTTCCAATTAGGTTTGATGGAGGATTAATCCAATCTCAAGTGTCAGTTTTCTGCCCCCTGACAGCCGCTTACGGCATGACGTGCATACTGTAACCTGCTGGCCCACCTTAGCTTTCCCTTTATGAAAAAATGCCATGCAGAGTCAAGCCTGCTAGAAATGAAGACAAATGAAAATCATTGGAAATCTCATTAGTGACCATCCAACAGCTTTGCTGAAAGGTAGAAGGGTTTTGCTTTCCCTTGCACACACCTGTTTTAGGTTGTGGGGTTTTATTGTGTGTGTCATACACATCCCCACACCCCCACGACCCCCTTCTCATTTGTCCCTTCTACGGGGTGGTGAGCTAATGCAAATAAATTGCTCTGCCTACTTTGCACAAAGGTTGCATATTGTTCTGCTAATAACGTTTTTGGTATGCCTAATAGATGTAAGAGGGAAATATCTGTCTCTATCACTTTTAACGTTTGTGTATTATCTAACTAGCTCACACTGTTTTAGAGGTTTTAAGCCCTCCATAAGAAGTCCTTTTTCCTGTGCATCTTTTATGTTACACCTAGGTGTCCTCATTATAAGGGCTCTACTATTTGACAAGCAACGCTTGTCTCTACAGTCGGTGATGAACACACCATGACAGGCAATGTGTGCCTCTGTCCAAGGCACTGAATCACAATAAAATGGTAAATTACTGTCTGTCATAGCTAGAAACTGCAGTGACTAATATCCAATTCCCTATTCTACATAAGGTGAGGTGGAGGGGGGGTGGGAGGAAGGTGCACTCATTTGGTGCTGGTGGGAAAAGCTAGTGTTACATTCCTTTTTATTGAATCCTTGCAACTGAAAATATACCTGGACACTCAGAAAGAAAGGAAAAGAGGGGTTTTAGCAGAAGGAAAAGGATGAATGACTAGCAAATGGCATTATTGCTAGAATATTTTTGGACAACTCAGAATTTGTTATTGTTTGGGGATCATCAGGATAGAGATATTTGCAAATGGGATTCACTCTTCTCACTCTCTGGCAGAAATACGGAATTCAGTTTCGATTAAAATGCAATAATAATTGTGAGTTGGACTGTGTGTCACTGCTGCTCAGAAAGGCCCCCATTAGAGAAGCCTCTATTTTAGAACAAGCCATTCATCATCAGAGTATAATTTCCAGTAAATATATTGTTTGTTCAACTGTAATGCTAGAGATAATGTTTAAAATTCTACCCTCATATCTCATTATGAAATAATTGATAGCAACATGGTCATTTCTTTTCATTTGTGAGGGTTTTTTGTTGTTGTTTTTCTCCCCCTCTTCCTTTAAGGCAACCTCTTGAAACAATCAATATCAGCATTTTCAAAAGTGTGATACAATAAATAAATCTCTCAGACAATGACAGAGAACATCCTTATTATAATAAATTTACCATAAATAAAACTGTGTGTGATATTCCTAAGAGCCATTTTACATGAATGCCTTCAAATTTTGTGCAAGGAGAGATAGGAAAAGGGGGGGCAGGGAAGAGAAGAGGACAAAGATGTGTATCCAACAAATTGCTTCATTCTCAAAATATATTAAATTTAGCTTGCTATATGATGCATACAGAGTAAACTCCTCCCCCATTGCAAAAATACACTGTATTGTTTGGAGTTGTTTAATTAATTTTGGCCTTGATTGTCATATATGACTGGATTATCTGCATCTTTTTTTATTAAGATACATTGCTACCGCGGAGTTTGTAACTCATCTGTTGTCTCATACTTTCAGAGTATTTCTGTTGAAATATTGTAATAGACCAAAATAAATAAGGACCAACTGCTTTTACCATTGAGGCTCAAATTTGAAGTGACCCAGCAAGAACATACCAAATGGGATTAAATATTAACATAGGTCTGAAATGTAGTTTATGCTCTGCTCGATACAGTACAAAAATTCCTATTTTGCAGTCTTTTCTTCTCATTTCATAAGCCACAATCCAGCATTTCACATGAGCCTGAATTTTTGGAGAATGTTTCTCCTTTCCCTCTCCTTCTCATCTCAGCTGGCTTTCAGTAAAACTGGGGCTCCACTGAGAATTTGGCACCCAGCTTTTTCGAGCCTTTAATTTAAGTGTGTGCATAAACTGATTTGCTGAAGAGAAATCAGACACATTGTTAACCTTACAGAGATATCTTCCTTGACTTTGAACAGAGATGCTTACAGTGTCTACAGAAAAGACCAGAAGAAGAAAGGACAGATTTTTATGCAAGATTTGCAATTTGATATTTATACCGGGCCAATGTGGTACAGAGGTGATAAAATAGGGGCAGACATGGAGAAAATGTGTTCCTCTGAAATTCTGGGTTTTTTAGATTGAAATACTTCTTTGTTAGAAGTCATGCTTTCCTACTGACTTGTGCTGGTGTTATCTGAACTTCAGAACTATATTACTTAGGGAAAAAAAGAAGAAATAATACCTGGTAGGTGGTATATGTTTTGTTATTAATAGTAATTCTTGGCACTCAGATGTCACTTTTCATCTCCAAAGCACTTTACATAATTAACTAATTCATCTTCACCATCCCTGCATGAGATGGAGATTTTCACTGAGGCAGCACAGGAGCTCATGCATTCAGAACTGACACTGCTCATAGAGCAATCAGGCTATCCAGATGGGACCACTTTTGAGAGGAAAACAGCTGACCCGTCCTAAGGACAGGGCTGCCTTAAGACATTGGGCATCGATATGTTCTAAAAGAGTATTTACTTTGAAAATGTTGGCATGCAGTTTTCCAATACCCACCCCAAAGCTCTGCATACCCATGCAGAGAGGGACGCTGTGCAGAACCTGTTCTAGTGATTCCCCTCTCCAGGGCTGCCCCCTGTGTCCTGGTGACTCCCTGGCCCTCTGGATACTTTCAGGACACTGGGGGTGGGTTGCCAGTCTCATCAGTGCCTCCATACTAATAGGACCTACATATCCATTCAGAGCCATCCTCTGCCTTCAGTGGGAGCCGGTGGACACAGGATGCCCCTCGGCCCAAGACTACTGTCAGAACCCACACGCAAGGAAATCTCCAGTGAAATCTGCCTTTCCCTGTGTTTAGATCAACACCTGAGTTTCTGAGCAAATCACAGCAGTGACAAAGGGCACCCTGCAGTCTTGGCTGAAGGCTCCTTCCTCAGCAGCTTTTTTGCCTTTTTTTTCAATTATTTGATTATATCCATGGGCCAAATACAGATACCTTCAACCTCTCTGCAAACAGTTTGGGACAACTGTTTTAATCCTACCAATAGCCCTGATGTTCAATGATGACTTCAGTGGCACAGGTCCTGACCCTGCACTAGAGACCATAACAAGCATCTCCCAGTGTCAAGATCTGGGGAATAAACAGAGCAAAAGAGTAGAAGCTTGTCTGAGGCAACAACACAGGGCAGGGCAGAAAGCCCATGCAGGCACCCTGCTGCTTTCTCCTTCTTCTCCATTGATGCAGAAAGCTCAGAAAGAAATTACTTTTGTCACAGGCTCCTTGGTGTGGCACCAAATATTAGGCTGTACAATCTTCCCATGGGTTTAGGCATGTGCTCTGCTAAATGTGGGAAGCTATTAGCTTTTTTCTTGATGCGTGGCCATTCACACGTGCATGGGAGGGGCTCTGACAGAAGACGATTTGTCAGAACTTGCAATGAAAGTCAAACCCTGCAATTAGAGGGAGCGGCTTTACTTAAAAGAGAGATGTAGAACATCCCAGTGCATGCTTGGATTTATCATATTGAAGGAAAATAGTCCTCTTTCTATGCAGTTGCAGTTTTTGATAAACGGCCTACATTAGGACACCTCAAAGGTGCACTGCATCATTAATTACCAGGGTATATGCTGAAGAGGAAGTTAATAAAACTTGTCTCTTGCATGGAAGTAAGAAATCTTACTACCTGATGATTCCTGATGGAAGAAGATGTTTCTGAAGCCACATGTGCAACCTTGTACAGGTAATAATAGCAAAACACTCAGGGGAGACTTTTATGTTTGAGGATGTAATTTTTCTTTTTGATTTATAGGATACTAATGGCTTTCCTCTTTTTTTTTTTGATCCAAGAGTCATGGTAAAAATCAACTGATGACACTCAGACTCAGAGAGAAAAACAGAAAAGAAAAGAAAACAGAACAGAATAAAATGGGACAAATATGAGTCTCTTTGGGAGGAATGCCAGCCGCTAGCTTCACCATTATTATACTGGAGAATCTTATAAAACTCTAGCCATTAATAACAGGCTGTTGCCAGATATTGATAATTTATTCAAATTGTAGGTCTGGATTTGAGGGAACAGATGTTCCTCATGCAGACACTTTCAGAAAATGAATTCCAAAGAAACAAAATAACATTCAGTGCTATCAGTAGAGAGGAAAGGCAGTATTTTAGTGTGCAGTCAACATCTGGACTGCCTTCTATTTTTATAGCCTTTCTCAACCCTTGTTCTTTCCTACCCATCTACCCTTACCACTGGATGGTTCTGTTGCTTTGCTTTGATGTGAAATAAATACTCTCTTTAGTCTCCTTCTTGTTTTAGAATATATCACGACTGATTCCACTAGTAGTAGTGGGACCTGACTAACTTTGAAGCACTTTGAGCAGGTCAAATCCTTCAAACAAGTTACCTATTAGGAAGAGTATAAATTAATTTTGATCCAGAACAAATTCCTCTAGTAATTTCAATGTTTTGAGGCTGCTCTACCCAATATGGGGCTCAGTTTTACCCTCCAGCAAATTCACAGATGTTCTCTCCTTCTCTCCCTCTGCCTTGCTAGGCTGGAGGAAGACTGGATATTCATAAACCCAAAATCTCACTAGCACAGATGCTCCAAATTGAAGCAAGCTGTTCTATCATCTTCTCCAGTTGTTGGCTGCTCCATTTGAAACCATCCTAGACACGGTGCAACACAATGTGCTGTGTGTCCAAAAACTGTTAAACATATTTCCTTGGGCACAGTGACAACTGTTGATGAACACTAAACTGCAATGCCACTTTTCTTTCTACAGATCTGTATAGTTCTGCAGTGCTTCAAAAGGTAGGTAGGTCCAAGACTGCCAAGGGAGCTAGGATGGTGATCTAATTTTCAGCACTTTACAAATGACTGTACAGACTTACATTCTCAACCAGTCCCATTTTACAATTCCCATAAATGTCCAGCTAATCTCATGCAATAACTTGCCTTCCAACCAGTCACACATTGCCATCTGTCTCTGCTCCTGACTGATCCTAAGTTGCCATCTGCCCCTGGCCAGCCTTTTTTTGTTATACCCCATTTGAAGAGATACATAAATGATGATGCTCAGGGGTGTCAGTCCTTCAGACTGTTTAGTCCAAGCCTCTGTCTGACACCTGGTTTCACAGCATGCAGCACCCTCTTGATCCCCCTCCACCACTCACAGATGCAGCCTTCCCCTTCTCAGTAAGTGCTACAGAGGATTGTTTGCAAACTAAGGGGACCAAAGATGGATTACTCCAAGGAATTATACAACAGGATGTGGGAAGTAGGAGGGAAGGGAAAGAATAGTCACAAGCAATTTATTTGCAAAGGTTGTACAGGTGCAGCTGTGGGTCACTGCACAAGCTGAATAGTCCTAAGACCAGTTAGAAGTCCCTCTGTTTGCTCCCCACTGTCCCATGCCCATTGCCTGTAACAACAGACATTTAGGGAAGGCTCTTGCATGGTAGGAAACTAAAAGTGATTGTGTCTAATTTCTCCCCAAGGGTTGAAGTATGGCTTTTGGGACATCTTCATGAAGAATTCTCACTGCTTCTGTGGCTGTCTTGATGGGAGGTCTGTTCCCTTTAAGGGAGAAAAAGAGCATTGCTGTCAAAACAATCCCCTAGGGCAAATGTTCTCCCTCTTTTTTTTCTGTGTTTAGGTGAGAGCACAAACCTCCAGGTTTCACTCTGACAGTGACAGCATCTCACAGTTGGATAGTAGAAGGACAACGGTGTTGTTAGCTCACTTCCCCTCCTTTGCAATGCTACCTTGGCCTCCGATGTTGTACTTTCCATACATGACATGTAGAAGAGAGTGGAAGGATCAGGGCCTAAAAAATGTCTTTTAATTTTTCCTGTGACCAGTTACCAGCTGCCACTAACTTTGCAAACTTTATTGACTGCCTCTATGTCTGGTGCTAAGTATCTTCAGACTTCATTCCAAGTAATGGGAAAAAAAACTGAGGGGCAATCAGCTAGTTCCATGATGAATGAAGCCCATGTCACTCAGAGAAAATGAATATTTCTTTGCAATAATGACCAGATGGTAGCAAGACTCAGATCCAAATTAAAACATGCATGATAAATGCCAAGAAAACACAGAAAGACAAAAACCCAACCTGGAGTGAAATCTCTCTATAAATCTTTTCCCCCCTACAACACAGGCACCTCTAATGAGAATTAAATTATTAAGAGATGTTGCAAGGAGAATACAAATGTGAGAGTCTTCCTCCTTCTTGGAACTTTTTGAAAGAGTATTTCAGCATAGCCAGCTGGCTTTTCTTCTCCATACGAGACAGTACTGGGCTGAATGGGATCTTTTCATCTAGAAGCACAGGCAAAATACTGATCCAGAAATAAATTATACATTGCAGTTGGCATAGAAATAGAATATATTTTGCCTCCTGTGGAGTTGACCTATGGAACTCCTTGCTGCAAGAAATTATTGCAGCTGAAGGTCTTCAAAGACTTAGAAAGGGAGCAGTATTTCCAGCTAGTAGTAACATTCAAAGTTATGATAAACAAACCAAATGTGGATAGTGGTCTTACAATATCTTAGTTCCAGGTGGATGCTAAAAATAAATTAATGGTGTTAGAAAAGTTCTTATGAAAAATTTAGAGGCCACAATTTTTCTGATGCTTTTCATGAGGTACACATGTCTGAAAGTGTTATGATCATGATGAAAGACAACAAAGAGTGGTGGAGCTGATCTAACATGGTATGTGCAGGGATTTTTGAAGGAAGTCTGTGTCTGGCATCCTCCTGAATGGCTGCTGGGTAAGCCAAACCTAGCCCTTCACTGTCCAACCAAGCAATACCCTCAGAAACCTTATTTTTAAATGACCGTTTCTGATCCTGCATGATCCCTTCTATGTCCCCTTCCTTGTATTTACAAATCTCACAGTGATTCAAAATGGATGGTCTCTCAGGGAGCTGTCTGGCTTCTCCCTGACAGCACTGACAATTTTCCCCATCCCTAAGTTAATGAGAAATATTAAATTACAGAGGCACACACATACTTTGGAAAGAAACATGGTGTTTGATCCCCCCAAACTGTCAAGCTCTACTTAAAACCGATAACAAATGTTCTTCCCCAGCAAGATGTGATTAGCTTTTATACCTGTGCAGATTGTACAAACACACAGGAGGGAGCTTTTAAATATCATTGATTTGCCTATTTGAAATTATTAATTTCAAATTCGGCTGGAACAACCTTTGCTAAATTACACTGTGCCAGTGGGAGTTAGAGGACCCACAAGTCTAAACTTAACTTGAGAATGGGAGGGGGAGAGGACTAAAGAAGAAGAAAAAAACCCTGAAACAACTAAAAGTCCATTTAAACTCAGTAGGCTTCCAGTTAATTACATTTTCACACCTATCCCAGTAGTTACAGATGTATTTATAATGTATGCCTGCCTTGGTGGTTACTGAATACTGCATTCTCCGCAGACTCTATGAGGCAGAATTTCTTTTCTATGTGTAAAAGACTTTCCATTTTAATCATAGTCGCATCCAAATACTGTTTGGATTCTATTGTAATAGTTCAAACTTATTTCCTTCCCTCCTCATTTCTCCCCTTCTTTCCCCTTCTCTTCTTCCCTATGTAAAGGAGACAACTGGATGTCATGTGTGGAGACATCACTAATATCTGGAGAAGTTTGTTTTGAGGACAAACTCATTGGTTGCCTGTGCAACGGAAGAGATCCACACCACTACTCATCACAATACCCCCACCCCATGCTCACAACATACCCCATCTCTCTTAAATGCTAATACACTAATTAATTCCCTCCACAGCTCCTCCCCAGCAGGGGAATGCATGCCTTCCCTCTCTAAAGTATTTCTCCTCCTTAACCCTGTGTGAGGTAGGACTCTGTGGTCTGTTCTCTGTGTTGTAGTTCTCACAAGAGGGTTCATGGCTGAGATTCAGCCCCTCAACACCAAGTCACAGCTGGCATCCCACAGCTCTATGGAGTGAAACAGGCTCCTCCAGAAGTCAATTGTCCTGTCTTGTTTTTCAGGAGGAGATGAATTGCTATCTGGAATTACCTTTTCATCTCTACTGGCTCTAAAGGGAGACATAGGTGACTAGCACTGTCACAAATAAAATTTTGTGATACCTAAATTAAAGCAGATGAACCCTACCCCAAGCGACTTGTGAGGGTCATTTGAGAAGGTTGTTGTAGGCAGAAGGGTTGAATATGAGTACACCTCAGGGAGTGAAACCAGTGTTTTGACCTCACTCTGTATCTGTGAAGAGTTCCTGCAACTTTGGGATGGAGGAACAAGATGTGGAGGCAGAGAGTTAGTTCTGCAAATCCCATCCACTCCAATACTTCTTCCCGTGGAATAACCAACCTTTTCTGAGCTTGTGCCCTTAGGCCAGAAGTCCCCAGCTCATCTGCAGAACACTGGAAAAGAGCCCCATTATTTCACTCCTTAGCCCATATGCACCTGGACTCCCTAAACATTCTATATATTCACCTTGATCCATACAAACAAAAACTTATGATGGATTAAGAAGCTTTCAATGACAGTGCCAGCTCTGAAACACCAAAGGTTTGCAGCCCAGTCAAAGTTTCTCTATGTCTCTGTAGAAGAAGCTCCCACAAAAACTAGGGCCACCACAGACAGCAGCCATCTTTCAGCTGTAGAACTAGGGACGCTTCCTCAGTTTGTCTTCTCTATTGCATGCCTGAAGTGTATTGAGGCAGACTTCAAAAAACAAAACCAACAAAACCAAAGTGATCATGTACCTAAATTTGCCTCCCTGAGAAGAAAATGACAGAAGAGGCTGCACTGGAGAGAAATTGGTCATATCACTTAATGCATGAGTGGAAGACACTCTACTATGCTGCTGCTGAGGATGGGATGAAAACATATCTGGAACAGAACTGCACTCAAGAGATTATTCACAGCCGCAGCATAAACAGTGAAAATCTACTGGAGTATATAGACCACCCAAGTGTGTAGCTAAATGAGCTTCATAGTAATGGAATTGCCATATCCCCCTGAATTGTACCTCAGTAAAGCTGCCCTGCTGTTTCAAAAGCAAATTCAGACTAGATGATAGAAGCCCAGGTGATTAGAATACAAGCCATAGGGAGAAGATAAACCATCTAAGTTGATAAGGATAGTGTGGACTGCTCTGACAGAGCAAAAACAGTGTGAGCGTTCAAGGAGACAAACAGGTTGTGGAAATATGGCAATGTTATAGCTAAGGTTGCAGAAACACTCACCTGAAACGATATCTTACTATCTGAAAGAACAGCCTGTGATTGCTATAAAAGGCAGCTATTCATCTGGTGTCAGTCAGCATAGTTCCATTGATGTCAGCTTCTTTTCTTGGTAGTACAATGTGCTGTTTCTTTGCTAATATAATGCAATATAATTTCACACTTTTTTAAACTTCAATGGAGTTACACAGACTTCCACCAAGTGAGGGTTTGGTTGACAAACTTATTATGATGCATATTCAGAAGAAGGCAGAGTTAAGATTACAGAAGCAACCTTATCCTCCTTTCCTGATATCTGAGTGCTCGACTGCCAAGCCACAGAGTTACTGTAGTGTGGTTTCCTCCCAAAACATATCAGCTCCTTCTAACAACTTCCATTTACAGTCCTCTCCCTGCATGTCTTGAAGAGCCTTTTGAAAGCAACCAAATGCAGCCTCCCTACCCAAATATCACAGCTAATCTGCAGGTGGCAAAACTGAGGCAGTAAGATGTTAACTGGTTCACAGAGGTTGCCCAGGTTGCCTCTTTTTCTTACTGATTTTTCACTTTCTCCCTGATTACACTTTTATCAGCAGCAGGCATCATGAAGGCATAGCCAGCTGCTTGTTGTTCGTAGGGGTAGTTCCAGAAGATGAGGAAGGTAAAAACACCATTGTCATCTCCCTTTCCAAGGAGGGAACTCAGGCTGAGGTGTTATGCTCTTGTCACCCTATTATTTTGCTAATAGTGTACAAACTGTCATGGTGCTATCCCTGGCCAGCTGATCCTCCCATAGGCAATACCTGGGCACAGTTTAGGGGTATCACAAGCCAGGAACTTTTCTCAGTGGGAAGAATAGATGACGCCAGCTGGTTTTAGAGAGAGGAGTATTTCTAGATGTGTGAGCATAAGTTACATTAGTTCACTAGCCTGCAGAACAAATGGAAGTCTGGGGCTAGAGCAGAGGTAGATGTTCAGGTGTCCCTCTTCTGGCATTAACACTAGTACAGTGTCTTCACCTTTTTCTACCCAGAACTGTTTAAGTGAGGTATTTCTAGTAAGACATGGGGGACAACGTCCTATACAGTGTGCTTCACAAAGGGGAGGTGTTTCTTGGTGCTGAGAACATCCTGCTTTTGAGATTCTGGTCAACCCAGGGTTGATGTTGGTATCCCTGATGTCAGCTTATAGCTCCTGGGTGCTGAGGCTAAGAAGGGCTGAGCAGGAGGGGTTCTCCCTTGGGGGACAAGGCTCAGCCACTCACTCTGTCTTTGAGTGCTTACTCAGCAAAGGGGGAGAGTGGGAGCTGGGGAAAGACCATGAGAAGGGAAAGTAAAAATAAACCCTACCAAACCAAACAAAAATGTTTTCAGTTACTGATAGGAAAAGAAAAATTGGAAATGGCATCAAGTCAACACTCATTGATTCTCTTTTGTTATGACCATTATATAGAGCCTTCCAATCCCTTATGTTTTCTTGACTGGCAAATGCTGTCTGAGCACCTTAATCCAGAGTCTCTGGACCCCCCTCTTCCATCTTCTCTTTTGAAATTATTATTATTACTATTTTTCTCCTCATTGTTTTTAAATCACTGTCTATATAACAGTTGTTTTTCACATTAAATAACATCAGATGTGAGCTCGCCATAGTCAGAAGAATGAAACTGTCATCTCTAATTTGCCTGGCAGAAGCCGTGTTGACAGGAAGTTGTCTGTGGTTGTTTAGAAATAAAATAATGCTCTGAGGAGAAGTGCAGAAACTTAATAGGACTTTAAAAACAACAGGAGCCATGGGGACTGCAGATGGTTCCTAGGCCTAAGGACTAAATAAACAATGATTTTATAGGCAAGAATGTAGCCTAGGGGAGATGGCCTCTAAAGAGATGTTCACACATATTGTGTCCAACATCATTAGACTGCCCGGTGGGAGCAAACGTTCGGCAGTTAAAGACATTTTGAAAAGGAAAAATCAGCCTCAAAAGATGCTTTAAATGAACAGGAGGTGGAAGAGCAAACTGTCTGAAGAACTTCGCACAGCTAAATGACTCACCAAACATCTGTCTCAGGGACCAATAATTTGAAACTGATTGACTTATTGGGTGTAAAATATATAGATAAATGTAGAGGAAAATAAATAAATAAAAAACATCCAAAAGGGAAGGTGGGATTTGCTGTAGGAAAACAAGAGATGGAGCTTGGTGAGGAAGGGGGGTTGGGGGGGGATTCATAAATAAGTAGAGATAAAGGTAGCAGGGATGAGCTCTTTCAAAAGTCCGGAGCACAGTTCACATTCTCTCTTTCTCTTTGAGGTTTCATTTAAGCCTGGCACATCCGAGTGCAGAG
>VZRW01007871.1:76033-110947 GCA_013398125.1 Aegotheles bennettii | reverse complement strand
AAAGAAAAGAGACAACCTGATTTCACTGATTGAAAAAGCAAACACATGACCAGCTTCGAAAAGGCTCCAGTGCTGCGATTTTGAAAATAAGGGCCTGGGAACACCAAGTGCAATCTTCTACCCAGGGCTGCTAAACCCTTTCTGCCAAACCATTTACATTTATAAGGCCTTCAATCATGTGTGGTTTTTTTTTTTCCCCTTTCCTCCTTTCCTGGCCCCCACCCCACCTCCTCTCTCCCTCTCCTTTCTGCAGAGTGCTCGTTTCAGACTCACGCTTTTGTTACACCTGTTTGCAAGTGGGTATTTTGCAGTTAACTTCAGCTGGCCTCTTCATATTTACAGCTTTCAAGACAGGGAGAAGGTGGGGTGAGAACCAAGCCAGGCATTTTGTGAAGAGGTGTGGTAAATTTTGCATCTAACATTTTTTGGCTTGAGGGTTTGCTACAAAGAAAGGAGCGTTGATGTTGCAGCTGCTGCTGGAGAGACCTTTTTCTGCTACAAACTGAGAAGAATAATGAAATCCCTATTGTGTTAAAGCCAAATCCTTATTTTTGTATTATGATAGCTGTATGTATAGACCTGTTAGATTCCAAATATTTTCTTACATTAATTACCTAGGAATAAGCTTCCATTTGTAAAATAACAAATTCTTTTATAACTGGAAAGATAGATTTTTTTTCTTGGCAGGAATGTCAAAATACAACATTTTGACAATTGTCTGAGATTCCTCTCTGGATTTTTTTTTCCCAGGTGAAAGACAGTGTTTTCAATGATCTGGCATTTCCTAATAAACTTAGCAACAAAAGAAGCTATCCAAGCCAAGCAAAATAAAATTTAGTGGAAAATTCCTGACCCTCTCACTGGACAAGGTCTGCTTTTGTTATCCAATCTTACTTTTTGGTCTTCTCCTGGAGTTGGCAGTTTAATTGATATGAACCAGGTTGACCTGCTTTTTTGCTCGTTTGAGGGTACTTGGATCATATTCTCTGTCCCTTGAAGCGGTAGAAAAATAGCACCAGTGCTCTTGAAACTAACAGGATGCTCATCACCTTGGGTTTGTAAGACGAAGACCAGATAAAGAGAATCAATAATCTATCTCAGAGCAGCAAAAACATCAGAGCAAGCCCTTCCACACAACCCTCAAAGGCTCACAGTGAGTCACCATCAGCAAATGTGGATCTTGTTTATGCTTCTCACGTTATCAGGATAACACACTAGAAATAACACTGCAATTTAAATCTCACGTAGCATTTGTAGGAGGGAAACAAGCTTCTCAAAGCTCTTGGCTAAGGTGGTTGAAGCATGATTATCCCAATTTTGCAGACTAGACAGAAGCAGAACCTTCAAGAACGGCCTGGGAGTCAAGCTGCAGACTCCCAATGAGCAGCTCAGTGCCCCACCACCAGCCCATGGGCCCCTTTGTTGTCCATGTTACCAAAAGCATTGGTGGGGAAAACAGCTTTGGCTTCAGGCATTTGGTGTGGACAGCATTTCAAACACCCATTTGAAAGCTCCTGACATGATTCCACAAATACTCTGTTCCCAAGAGCCAGATTTAGCCATGTCAGGACATAAAGGGTGATTCCTAACACTGAAGGTCCAAAACCTCTCTATAGAGGGAGCGAGTGGGTGCTCCTGGTTGAGGAGCAAGCTTGGTTTTGCCCCTACAGATCAGTTGTCATCTCTGCATGCAAACTTCATCTACTCTTCTACGCTACTGTTTTCATATGTGTGTCCCTGAAATTAAATGTCTGAATCCTTATTCAGACATCAAAATAGTTGGCCTTCATCTCAAAGTTGCTAAGCAACCATTGCTGATGCAGGAGCCAACAGAATCTGCAAACACACAGTTGTACCATCTCCGACAAGCAGGTCACTCCTGTGGTCCCTAAATGCTGAAGAAGGTTGCTACATTTAAGCATTTGAGGATGAACTTTCTGACCTTAATTTCTTCATGCCTCAGTGTTCCCTTCTATGAAATGGTTATTGAACCTCACTGAGCATGGGGAATCTCTCCTGCAGCGTGTCTGCAAAACACCTCAGATTGCTTGGGTGAAAGGAACTGCAAGCGGGAAAGGAGCAAAGCAGAGGGGCAAAGCAGATAAAAGCAAGTGAAAGCCCTGACACACAACAATGTGGCATTAGGGCAGAGTGGGGCGTAAGTAGCTTTCGTTTTTCTGTCTGTGCTGTATAATTAAATCCTCATATTAATAAATGACACCTCACAGACAAAGGCCTGCTAACTTCTTATGCCCATGCAGAGTCCTGTAACAGGTATTTGAAAAGCTGTGGGTGGAGAGGTGGGGGATTTTGCAAGCAGTTATGAAGTTCAGAGAAATTACAAATACATCTGGTGTAAGAATGGACAGCTTGATCCTGGCTAACAGTCATGTTTATTTGCAGCTGGGCAGGCAGACTGGCTGGCAGGACAACCAAAATGCAACGTGCCAGGACAGGTTGTGTCTGAGGAGGGGAACACAGCCCACAGCCCACTACTGTGGGATGTATCGGTCAAGCCAAGGGCAGTGCAAACATGAATGCATTGATCTGACACCCTGAATGCCTGGCTTGGGACCAAGGTGATCCTGGTCTATTGCAGTATATTAAATAGTGACCAGAAACTTCCCTGCCACTGAAGCTTGGTAATTCATATTCTTACATTGTTGCAATGGCCCATGAGGTGTATTTTTGTCTACATTGCCTAGTGTTCTCCTAAACAATCCCCTGGATCGTTAGGGAATTATGATAGGCCAAAGACCATCCTCAATGTGCAGTATGGACATGAACACCCTTCTTTGGAGGATAAGAGATTTTGATAACGCAAGATGGTCCATGTTAGTTGGCCTCAGGGATTGAGAGAGGTCCCAACAACCTTTACTTTAACAGTCACTAGAAAACCAAGAATGTGGAAATCTGTCATCTAGTCTGTTTTCTGAATACCCCTAACTGAATTATTTCACCAATCATCTTCTGTGTGCAACTTGTTTGAACCAAACCTTTTTTTTGGAAGAACATTCAATAGCCAATTTTATCCATGGTTTCTTCTGTCCCCCACTGTGCTTTCACAGATATTAATCAAGTCAGTCTCACAAAAACACCTATGAGGTCATATCCTGTCTTTATAAATCTTCATATGGTTAAGACAGGGAAAATACCTCACTGCGTATGAACTGGAACCTCAACAGAACCAGGACAAATGGTAAGGATACATAGTCTGCTCCAGAGCACATGTCTGGTGGGTGTAACACAGTCCTGTGTGGATGAAGAGGGTGGTGTCTGGTATGAAGCAGTAGGATAGGAAACAATAGACAGTGTGGTGCATCATGATCAGTAGCAGGTAGGAAATAAAAGGCGATCAAGGACATTACTAGGGATACTAATATGGCTGTGCCCAAAGAAAAATCACAGCACTTGGATTGTGGTCCATCTGAGATAGTCCTGGCTATTTCAGGGGAATTCTTGTTTCCTTGCTCATCCAGCACCCTCCCAAGCTTGGAAATTCCTTCCTTCTTATTATAATTTTCTCTTTGTTATGCCTACCTTAGACTGAGTTTATGAAGAGCGGAAATCTCAGGTAGATGACTACACGAATATTTTGAAAGTGCCAGATGTAAAGGAAAAATGGGTTTGGTGGCAGAATTTGGGGTAAATTCTTACTGTTTGCAGACTCAAAGTCAGGAGTGTTCAGGTGCTTTCTTGTCTGTATCTCCAGCTCTCTGGACTGACCCCACTCCTTCCCTCCCCTCTCTTCTAACAAATAATTAAGAGAGCTTCTAATGAGTAGGGACAGGAGGAAACTGAGACATAAAATGGAAATCTCTGTCAGGCTGTTCTTGCACAAACAACACCCTGGTGCTTGTGAGGGGAAAAAACGCGGGAAGAGAGAAAGCAGAAGCTATAAGCAGCCTGGCTATTTTCAGGTCCCGTTCCAGGCAAAGCTGGTACTAAATTATTTACCAACCAATTGTGTGAAGGAATCAAATCCAGTGGCATCCACATGCGGCACTCATAACCTACTAACTGCATTAACGCAGCTGAGGATTAAGGGAGATTTGAATCAAAGTAATGGGAAAGAAATCATGTGCTGAAGTATTTAGATGTAGTCATTTTTCATGTTGCCTTGATGCCTGGAGACTCATCTTCCCCCTTCCCTGGCAAGTGGCTGCAGCCAGCTACTAACCATTGGTGCTGACAGCTTCCAGCTGAGCCAAGCTTCCATTTTGGAGGTTGAATTTGCAGAGATGTAAATGGGTCCAGGAGAAAAAAACCCACAAACCCAATAAGAAAACAGACAAAGAGAAAGGAAGCTAAAATAAACCCCCAGTGCTTTTGGGACTATCTGAATTAGTAGCAGAGGGTTGGCAATGGGAAGGGGAAGTCTGTTAAGGGTCTCCCAACTTGTCCCTGATGATTCTGCTAACCAGCCGACATCTTCTGCTGGATTAGTGCCTGATGGTATGGGGAAACGAATCTGAATAGCAATAAGGCAGAGAGCTGAAGCAGTTAGGCTGTGAATGAACAGCCAACTGCTGCAGTTGTGGAGACAGACAGTCTCCCCCTTTACTGAGGGAGGAGGAGGGGGAGGATCTGATGATTTGGGGAACAATAGGGGTTATTGGTGACTGTCTCTAAGATGAGTTCTTGCCTTTCACCACTACTAAAGATGCTGATACACCAAAGCAGGCCTATAGGACTGCAAATTTAGTAGCTTACCTCCAGTACTGATAGGTTATACCAGTGTTGCATGCTGAAGGAGAGCATGAGATCTCCCATATCTTTACCTTCTGTTGCAGAGCTCACTGATGCTGAGAAGAGCTGGATGTCTGAGTAACATGGGATGGAGCAAGTCCAGCACAATAGCAGGCAGAGAGGTGAGGATTTAGACCACTACTTAGTTACCTAGTATGTATATATCACAGCATGCCATTTTTCCTTTCTTTTTTTTTTTTTTTTTTTTGGTCAGGAAGAAATCCAGACAATGTCTGAATGCAGACTCAATGCAGAGGATCCACAAACGGGTGTCAGAGAAACCTGGATTTGAAGGTGGGCTTCATCCCATGGATTACCACCCAGACACTGCATGGAGTCGTGTTTAAAGACAGCAGTGACAGTGGGGAGGTTTATTGCTGCAGAGCCTGTAAGCCAAGGACACAATCTGACCCTGTATAGTTAAACCCTGGAAGTCATCATACACTCAGCTCACACACAGGCCTTGTGTTACGCAGAGAGGGAAACATTGGCAAAGACACTGAGGTAACAACTCTTACGGGAAAGTTACACTGGGATCTTTTTAAGCTCTTTTTGGACAGCAGCCACTAGAAATGGGCAGGACAAGAGAGTTCTGGTGAATGGTTTATCTGAAGGACACCAGTCCTGAGCACGCAGACTTACACTCCAGGGTAGCCCAGGGATTAGGGTTGGGAACCGACACACCTTACTGAGCCATGTTAACTGCAGCCTTTGCAAGTCTGACCCTAAAGTTGAGGGATGGGAGCAGATACCTCCTACTAAGCCATGTTAACTACAGCCTTTGCAAGTCTGACCCTAAAGTCTTTATTCACTCCCAGTACCCTATGGAATGTGGGCTTTTTACATGACAATTAATGACATAGTTTCCAAGGGTAGTGTTTAGTCTTGCCAATAAAAGGCGCTGGATCAGACCTTAATGGTGGGAGAGAAAGGTGCCAAGAAATGCATGTTGGAGTTGAAAGATACAAAAATAGCAACTAATCTGGACTTCCCCCAAATCCAATAGTAAATGAAATCCAATGGAACTTTTCATTCATTCCATCTTGCAAACGTTTCTTTTCCTCTCTCTTGTGACAACTCTACAAGAGAGATCTATATTTATCTTTCATACGTTGCACAGATCAGGAAGCTAAGGCATGGGCAGGAAGGAGAGGGACATGAATTTCTCAGTACAGCTTGAATTCAGATTGGCATCCTGACCTTAACCTTGGCTCAGGAAGATGCCAGAGGAACTGAATGAAGTCTCAAGAGCCAGCAAGTGTCAGCTGAAAACAGGACTGCCCATGGGATGTGATAGATGCATTGTAGTAATTGGGTGTAGGGGGAGCTGTGAGACCTATATACATGCACATTTACCTAACTATATGCAACACCAGTTGTAACAACAGATCTTCCAAACCACCTAACAACCCTCAGCAAATCCTGTTTTAAAACTGTAGTCCATTCCTGTCTGTGTGAATGATTAATGCTATGGCCTTTCAGATACAGACAGGGGTTCATCAATTTCTTTAAATGGTGATGGGTCTTGAATGCTTCACCTAATTTCAATGAATTTGCAAACCCCATTTCGTTTTACTCAAGCCTGTCCCCCAAGGGCTTATGTTGTGCAGTTTCTTTGAAAATGTGTATTGCTTTAGATCTGTGCTTTGTAATCAGTTAACCACCTACTTAACAGTGCTTGTCAGTTGGGATTTCTTTTTTTTTAAATAGTCTTAAATCTTATCAAAACATGAGACCTAAATAAAATTCCTCCTGCTAACTACCAGTCATGGAGTCATTATTGAAAAAGGCAGCTGGTGGAGGATAGCAAAGCTGAGCTCAATGTTGCTATTTGGAATGGACAGCTTTGTACTTAACAATAAGAAAAGTCACTGAGAGTTGAAACTCTGTTTTCCTACATCTCTTAGCATACAGCCTGATCAGAGTTTGACCCTCCTATAGAATGAAACAGCTGATTCAAAACCAAACTGACCTCCTTTGGTTAATAGTAATAACAATGAGGAAAAGAAATAACATTCATGGGCATCTTCTTAACAAAATGAAGCACTCAGTTTCATGCAGGAGCTATTACATTCCTTTAAGCCAACACCTTCTGAAGCAGGCTATAAATGACAAAGAAAAACACAAAAAACCCAAAACATTAAAGCAGAACAGGCTTGTAATATATTTTAACTTTTAATCATCCTATCAAGCTGACTAAATAAACAAAGAAAGTGGAGATTTATTTGACTGAGGGAAGAAGGTAACAGGGAAACTTTGAATGCATTCAAGGATTGGATGTGGTGCCAAATCAGAAGTCAGTTAGAGAAGGAGGTACAGCTCTAAGTCTTTCCTTTGGACTACTTGGTTTCCAGCTCACCTGTAGCTCATTACAGTGAACAGGCATGAAATTTGCAAATGAAACAAGGTTCAACTCGCAGTGTAAATGAGCCATCTGTCTCCTATCTTAGCAAGATACCACCCTAACAGAGACTGACCCTGAGAGAAACCCTGGATACAGACCCAGAAAACAAGGTTCAGATCTAAGTTCTCATTTCAATCTTTTTGCTATTTTCGGCCCAAGTTTAACACCCTAAACACTGGCATAACTTGGAACAAGGTCCTGAAACAACCTTTATTCTTCATATTATTAAATCTCTATCTGCTGTCAGATATCATTCTTTAATTTTGTTTTTACCCCTTGTACTTGATAGTTACAGTTTGAGTAACAAAGGCTGTACAAAACACAGATGAATCATAGAGGCAGGTTAGGGTGAACAGCTCTTGTATTAGTCACAAAAGCCCAAAGAACGAGAAGAATTATGTGCATGCCAGTCGTTGGGAGAAGATTCATTAGACCACTGGGCCTTGAGCTTGGTTAAAATCACACCCTTTTAAATCACCCTGGAGAGGTTTTCTGGTGCAGGGGATAACTCACTAAAGAGACACTGAGAGAGCTGGGGTCTAGGCAGGCTCTGACATGGTCAGCAATATGACCTTGGAAAAATTTGTTTTTACCTCCGTGTCTTTGTTTACCCTCTTACTGTCTCTGTATGGCTTGGCAAAATCTGCAGATCAAGAACTACTACATCTTACTAGGTACAAGTACGTCACTTGAGACCATCAAACCACTTGCAGAGGGCACCTGGAGTTGTTTACAGAAGGCAAACAGCAATGCTGAGCCCACACATGCACAAATTGGCAGAAAAACCACAGTACCAAGGCATGCTTTCTATTGCAAAAATATTTCAGAATGGCAATGTAGTGAGGGAATTGCACTGGTCTTACTCATGAACACTACAATTTCATAGAATCATTATGGTTGGAACCCCTCCAGGGTCACCATTTCCTTAATCAAGGCAAAAAAAACTGGAAAGAGAGAGGAAGAAGAGCTTAGAAGATCTGTGCCCTTACTGATCATATGAAAATAGAGATTGGCCCAGCAGCTGCAGAAAGTTTACATGACTTTCAAGGAGCAGCAAATACACAGGCCAGAGGCTGTGTGTAACCAGCAAAGAAGATGAGAGGAGCTTATTAAACATTAAGTATAAACAAATACAAAAATGAAATTAAAAAGAAAAAAGATCTGAGATCAATACTCTCTCAAATACCTGCCTTATCAAGCCTGGCATGTTGATAGCAGCCCAACAAAAATGACCTGCTGTGAATGATATCCAATCTTTTTCTCCTTCATTTTTATTTTTTCATTCCTGGACTCAGATAATCTTTTATTGATATGATACATGCTTGTAAGAACAATGCTGCAGAGACAGTGGGCTTGCATCATTTCACAGGTAATGTCACGCTCAGGACTTTTGCATCCCATCTACCAAAAGTACAGAGGGACAAAGGCAGGATTTTCAAAGCAGTCCAACCCCAAACCAACTGCATTTAAGCATGAGCTGGAAAGCTCAGATAGGCGATTAAATTCATTGTGCAAAGGTTGCTCAGAAGCAGGTAAGAAAGGATTTTCTGTGTTCAGTAGTGTTTTAATTTACATCAGTGGATGATCTGTCTATTTGTTTATTACTTCCATTTTAACAAAGGTAAAACCGAGGCTCAGAGAAACTAAATTCAGTAGAAATTAAATCCGTACCCATCTTGTTGTAACTGAAGTAAATTAGCAAGCATAATTAACCAGTGAGGGTAATTAACAATTGAGACTAGGGATGTGGCAACCTGTTCATTGCTTCGAGACTTTTCAGGGCAATTAGATATCTCTGGCTGAACCAGAGGCTATGGGCAGATGCAAGAGTCACTAACTGAAACTCTGCACTTTGCGTGAGGCCAGGCAGAAGTGTCAAAGGCTATTCCTGGCCTTCAGACTTCCACTGAAGAAGTGCAAAAATTGGAAGTGCTGTCATTATTTTTACCAGCTCTTTGCTTTATACTCCCAATATGACAGTCCAGAGTTTATCCATACAATTGTGCTCCACCTCTTCTCTGACTAAGGAGTTGCAGCTTCTATACAGATCTGGAATTTCTGAGTTATCCATCTAAAGTTTCTCTCTTAAAATCGAAAACAAAACATGTAACTTCTCTCTACTTGCCTCACACTTGACTCTCCATCTCAAAGGAATTCACAAAGGAATGTCAAAGTAACATATTTAAGTGGCATTATTTGGACATGGTTGCAAATCTGATTAAAATTAAATGATTGCATGAACTCTTTGTATGTATCCAACAACTCATGGGCCATTACATTCTCTAATTGCACTAGTTTGGTGTGCTGGGGTATTATGGGGCAGCATCATTGAAAACTCATGGAGCTGAACAAGGCAGAACCTGAGGTCTGAAATACTTCATATCTAGAGGATGTTTTGATTTGATTCAAAATAATGCATACCAGTCATGTTCAGGAAAAGCCTTGTTCATCCCTTGGTCATATGGATGAAGGGGTATTCAGGCAGAGATGGTTTTTATGCCCTTGGAGCAGCAGTCTACAGTCATTAGTGTTGTTTGATTCCAATTAATGTCTTCTACATACGCTGCTTGTAAAGGGTCAGAACAAATTTGTCCACTGGCTCTCTCCTCTGCTCCATCTTTGGATCCCATGCTCAAAATCCTCTTCTCAGTCTGTCATGCACCTTCTCTTCCCCTCTAAATATCATCTCTTCCTCCTCTTTAATTTCACTATCAACCTGCCTGCTTTCAGCTTGAAACTTTCCTTTAGCTCCCCATCTCTGTCCATGTTTTTCCACAGTTCTCAAAATCTCCTTCAGTTTTTCCAGATGAAGCATTTTTCTCTTATATGCAGCTGCTCAGGGTTTACTCCAGCGCACATACATGTTAGATTTTTTTATAATCTGTTATGAACAAGCACATGCATTTGATAACACCCATTTTAAGAGCACCTCAGCTCATTTAGCAACCCATTACTTGCCAAATGGTATGTGTGGCCTCCCACGCATTATTTGCTGTCCTTAAGGGAAGTATCTTGGGCTTGCAGGTCTAACATCTCATTCATAGTTTGCTCAAAGCATGCTGAGAAGGGACAAAGGACAGACCAATTGTCCTTTCTGAAAGGATTGCTGGTCCAAGGGGAACAGGTTTCCCTTTCCAGTTCTTTTCCATCTTTTTAATACTTCTACCCTCTTCCACTTTAGATGACAAAAGGAAGTGAGAAAGTTCACAAAAGTATCAGAGAAGCTTGGAATGTTCCCAGGGAAAGGAGCTTTAAGAAGAATCTGATAAGGATGATGGGTTTAGTTTAGGTAACTACCCAAAGTAAGGGCTGAATTTGCCCAAAACACAGAGGGATGAGCCCCAGAAAAGATAACAAGTAATTTCTGTAACATCAGTGCATGTTTTTTGTAAGAAAGGCAAATGCAAACTGTTTGGGATCATACTGGAATCTGTTACAGGGAGTTATAAATATCCCTGTCACTGAACAGAGTTAAGATAGGATTACTAGTTTACATTACCATAGTTGCCCACTGGATTGTACAAGCTACCCAGGAGCAGGGCAACTTCAAATGGTTGTGATAGGGCCCAGAAACATCCCCAGCTTTCAAGTGCATGCAAAAAGGCTAGGACATGAGCACTAGCTTTCGAATCACTACAGACCAAGATCGTATCATACTGCAGCCGTCATCTTTCCAAATATAGAAGGGGATTCACTGACAGTCGCAACTTCTTATCTTTGCTGCTGACCTTTACTGAGTTACACAATTGGTTTCCTACACTGAAGAGGACTCGGATTCACAGTTTACTATGCACCAGCTGTCTCCACTTTTATGGTTTGCACTTTTACTTTATTATCTTTAATTTTCTTCTTCCAACTCTTGAGAAGGTATTAGAAAGTCAATACAAAACCTATTCTGGCCTTTTATTCTAAAATAACAGCACTAAGCTTGTTTATTTACACCGAGACAAGATGATATTTGTGACAGCCTTTTCAATAGTTCAGTGGCATGATGCTAACTTTTTTTCTTTAAACTCAAATGCACTTTATTTGTCTGTGTTTGCCTGTCTCTCCAGATTAACTCTTGTTTTGCAGAATCAATATCAATATTCTCCAAAGAGTTGAAAAACTGTTTAGACAACAGCTGGTGAGCAAGGGACTTGGCCTTTGAACACCTCACCCTAGAGAGAAAGTATGGTCATTCTAATGAATGAAGGGTCAGCTACTCATGCACTGAATTTACAGTCCTCAGCTTGCTTAGTTGAAAGGGACCATTTCACAGAATTAGCTTTTACCAGCTCACAGGTAAATCATAAAATACTCCTGTGAAGGAGGCCCAGTGTGCCCTTCCCTCTGCAAATTCAGACTCTTTTTGACTCCTACTACAACTTTCTGGTCACTGTTGCTGTTGACTGATACCTCTGTTCCTGGGAGCAGCTTAGAAAGCAATAGTGAGCAGGCAATATCGCTCAGTGCTCCCTTTGCCAAGAGGTAAATCATTCATCCTCTCCTTTGATAGAGCTTGGTGCCCTACAATAACATGAGAAGAAAACCTTTGTCAATTCTGACAGTATCATTTTTCAGTCCTACTACAGCTGGACATCTTAGGCCTAGCCCTATGCCTTTCTGTGCCTCAGTTTCCCACTTAAAAACAGGAGGGATGTAAAACAATGCAATTATTAGTTATAGATACTAGTTGGTAAAATCATATATATTTTCAAATTTTAAGTCTGAGAATGAAATGTTTGATTTTCAGAGGATCTGCAAGTCCATTTTTCTCAAGAAATGATGGAGAAGTATCTCCTAGCAATGACAAAACCCCAAAGCATTAATAGCATATGTAATAGCTTCCCTACAAAACTTTGTGTTGGGATTGAAGCCCTCAGGACCAGAGCACTTCATCAGTAAGGGGATTGCATTGCAACAGTAGACATTTATCTGATGTGGAATCACCACCAGTGCAGGCCTTTGCTGCTCTCTTTTAGTGTTGGTTTAAGGTGTCCAGCTTGTCTAGGAATCACTGAAGAGACAGGCAATCCCCCAGAAAAGACTGGTTTTCTCTCAGGAGGTTCAATGTGGCTGAGATGTAAAACAAGTCTCTATCTTCAAACACCAGTAAAACATGTCCCACAGACTGGTTATATTAAGGCAGCTATCCCCCTCTCCACTCCTGGAAGTGGAAGATGGAAGGGACCTACAAGCCCACTCAACCTGAGAAGGAAAAGTAAGCAGAACAGTTTGGCCAGAGGGTAATTCATTCAGATCAAAAGGTTTGACTCAGATAAAAAGGCAGAAGTAAAGTTGTTTGTCTGAACTAAGCAAAACCCTGAAGTCTGAGGAACAAGTGTTTGAATAGAGGATGCCCTGTCAACTCCTATACCTTTGGCAGATATAAAGAAAGTCCACAGGATATTTTTCTCAGAGCCCTGGGCAGTTGTGATGAATAGTGGGACACTTTCTTATGCTCTCCTAGTCCTTACCTAGATGCAGATTATCTTCACCTTGCAAATCCAAAACAGGTAGGTTCTTTGCTTTTGATTCAGATCTGACCACTCGTTGAGTCACCAACTATGGCTCTGCATTTGGTCGCTACTTTGTGTGGAAGCAACATCATGCAAGTGTACATCCACCTCACTAGATGTCAAACAGAAGTGCTGACTTCCCCAAATACAAAAAACTGAGGGCTCTGCCTGCAAGGTTTTACCAGATGTGGTCCCTACCTTGTGGTCTTTCAGATCCCTTCACTAACTTCGAGATAAAATACAAAAGTGAGTGTTTGTCACCTTGTGGTAGAGAATTTGCCACTGGAAATACGTTAGCTGCAATTCTGTAACCACATTCTTAATGGGGTGGACACATGCACTGGTGATAAAGGAGGTGTAAACTATTCCAGCCATTTCTTGGTGTAAGGTCTGCAGAGAAAGACACATCCAAAAGTCCCAGTGAGGTGTGCAAAGTTATAGCCCTCCCAGTGAGTCTGCTGCATCTGAGGTAGTTTGTGCTTGCACTGTATCAATTTAGCTTGCCTGTCCCCAGTGCAGTATTTGCCTTTGTAAAGTGCTTGCTATCTACATTTGCAGAACTCTGAGCCTCATGATCCTTTAAAGCACAACTGTCGGAAGTATTTGACCACCTTTCAAAGGAAAACAGGGTATTGCCTAAATCCAGTCCATTTTCATCCCACATGGAGTTTGGGGAATGAATGAAGCCCATGACTCTAGACAACACATGCCCTAAGTCTTTAAAAGTACATGATGTTCAGCTTGCATATAAGTTATACCTTCCTAATTGCACATTTTTTCATGTTCTACCGAGCACACACATGGGGTTTTGTCTCATCTACTAGTCCAAGGCAACAATTTGCCTGAAGCTTGTCTTAGACCATGGACCTGTTCTCAGAACTTACTGGGTTTTCTTGTCTTGCAGCAAATGTTTCACATAGTTGCTCCAGAAGTAGCTGCCTTGTGGTACTGGCTACAAACAGCATTCTGTCAACTTCTGTAAGGACACTGTGGAGAGACAGCATGCAACAAGGGCAGAGGTGGGTCATGAATTATTTTTGAACTCTGATTAGCAGTAAAGTGGTGCCTGGGATGAAATGCTAGACTGTGGAATTCAGACTTGGCTGGCTGATTATTTCCCATCTTCTGTTGACCCTAAAAGTCAATAAAGCTCCCATATTACCCTTCCTTGAGATTACCCTTTCCTTCTTATAACAGTGTGATTAAAATACTCTAGTTCAGGTCCAGTGTATTTGGATGGTGCCATGTACCTCTTCCCCATGGATTTCCTTGCTCTGGCTGTCAGCCAATCGAGGCTTCAGCAATCTGATCAGCTGCATGATTTAATGAACCCTCCTTTCATGGGGAAGGGCACATTCCTTTATAAAAACTGGTAAGATATCACATTTCACAGGATGACCTCTACTTTCATAAGATGATGGGAGAAAATTGGTTTTGGAAATCGAGAAAGATTGCATCTTGTGAAACAGATCCAGAGAGTGACACAGAGACCACCTTTCCATTCCAGTCCATTTAATTTTCAGGTTTTGGTTTTGATGGGGAGCTAAATATAGTTTGGGTCACTAGACCAGAAGCACAAATAATTAACAATGGAAGAAACCCCTCTCCTTCTCCACTTCTTTACTCCAGGAAAATCTCACAGCAAATGTACTAAGGTCCAGACTGAATAAAGAAATAGAACTTGTCCCCCATGCCACTGCAGTCATCTTTTGGGGGAGAAGTATAATTTTATTAACAATATCCTGCCTTATTGTTCTGCTGCTATTGTTCTGCCCAAAAGGCAGATTTGAACAAGCAGAATGCAATGGTCCAGACATTAAAATCTGGACCCAGAGGTACTATCTGGTGTCCAAAGCCCTACATAAACCTAGAGAATTTGGCATCTAAGTAATTTTCAGGGTCCTTAATCCTTGTGGAAAATAGCAAAAAACAGAATATTTGTAACAAGTAAAGATTAACTTTGAGAGTTGTTTAGAGAACTTAAGAAAAATTCTCTTTCATAAGGTCATAAACTTGATGCTCTAGGCTAAATAGAGTCTGACAGGAATGTTTGTTCAGGATACATTTATTACTGAGCTATCCAGGGACATCCACAATTACTGTCATGAGTTGTCTGATGATTAAAGAGCAGAATGAGCGAAACGGAAGATTAAAGGCATAGAACTAGGAGCAGTGATGTCTGTCTTCACTAAGAGTACCCAAATGACAGGAAATTTTGAGCCATTCAGGAATTTGCCTGTGTGTGTGCATATGCTGAAACTTGCTATATGTTTCTTAGACAACGACTGCCCCGCTTCCATAACATTTTACATGTCTAACAGTCAGTCAAAGGGCACAAATCTTATGATCTGCACCCTTAGCTCTTCAGAGAGGCCATCATGCAGAATTTGGACACTAACAGGGATGTATTGGTGCAGTTTAGCTGTATGTTTTTGTGTGGCCCTTTGATGCTTTGTACCTACCCTAGTACCTACAAAAACACCTTCCATTCTCTTTCTACTTTCCTGGCAGAAAACTGGAAGTGGCTGAAGTAGCATTAGTTTCTACAACCTGGTTTCTTTCCTCAGTGTTGTCTGACTTCCAGTTTACATTGTATGAGGTTAACTCTTTCACCACATTACTGGGTGAAAGTCTTTGCAGATGTATTGCAGTAATTCTCACTTAGCAGTGAAGGGGTTGACCCGAGAGGTGGATGGAAAGGGGAGAACCTACCAGATTCCACCTGAAGTGAAGGACAAAAGGTTTTCCTCATGGGCCCTTGTGCCACATATTCATTCAATCTCCCTGTCAAGTCAGACCTGCCTGGACTTGCTTCTCCTTGGGAGCTCCCTCGAGATGACTAAGAATGATAAAATCTCATCATCATTTATGATGTGATTTGGTCTAAATGTGTATAAGGGCCAACAGGTATGCCAGCCCCTATATAATCACTAGCATCCATTCTGAAGAGCTAAAAAAAGAGGAAGAGGTATATGAGAAGAAATAATGATTAATCAGTAAGTTGTGGGAGAAAAGGGATGTCCCGAAAGTTTTACCTCTAGAAATTATGAGATGACAATAGAAGAAGGACATTTTATAGGACAGCCTGCAGTTGGACAATTCAACACATCTTTATCTATTCCTTCAGAATTCCTTCTCTATGTCAATAGAAAAGTCCACTAACATATATCCTAGAAAAAGTGTGGGGCTGCCCACGAAATGGCCCATTGAGAACATAGTATATGAAGGGCCAGATTATATAATTGTCTGCTAATATATATATTTTCAATTCTTCATTCATCAAGGAATATTTTCCCTTTGTACTTACTTAGAATGAGTCTGGAGAGCACCTTGCCTGCAAATGGGATTGAAACAACCAGCAGAATAAAGAAAAAAATTCCTCATCCCCAGAGTCTCTTCACCTGCAAACACTTTTCTTTCTGTGTGCGCGTGGCTACATGTACTGCAACTTTATGACTGTGCTGGGTTCCCCTGGGGAGCTTCAAACTCTCTTAATGCTTATGACCGCCAGTCAATTTCCATCCAGAAATATCCTCCATAGAAAAGACGTGAAATAGGCAAGGAGAAAACAAATATTCATTACTCCAGGAGTTAAAGTAACATCCATTTGGATTGCACATCTGTAAAAGGCCAATAAATTGAAGGCAATGCTCATAATTACATTGCAGGCCAGGCTGAAAAAATGATGCATTCCTCCAGAGCAATTTGCTATTGTTGGGGTTTAGGAAACTTCTTCCTCCCTGCTGCTGCCAAAAGAAAAAAAAAAAAGAGAGAAAAAAAGATACTTCTTTTTTTGAATGTTGATGATTAAATAAAAGAATGCTGAATGGCAATAGTCATTAGACCAGCAGGAGGAATAAATAAGAAACATCATTGGTAGTTGTAAATAACGGATGCTGTTTTGAGCACAAAGCAACACATCTGGTAATTATTCTCAATTCTACTCCAATTGCTTTGATTTGGCGGCGTAAGGTACCACAATGAATTCTGCCTTTCTTTATTTGTTTATTTATTTATTTATTTACAAATCAGTGTTTAATTGTAAATTGTCTTAGAGGAATCAATGGGATTTATTGCTTCTGCCATGTGAGGTGTGAAATGTTTGCCATTACTGAACAATGGATTATTTTTTAATAATCTCTGCCTAAAGTCCTTTTCACTTGTATTAGGCTTGTTTTGGCATGGGCAGAAGTTGCTTTTGATCCTCCCTTTCCTCACATACTCATGATTTTTGTTTCTCTGTTCATAGTTTTTTATGGCTGCTCCTCTAATATCTTATTAACATTACTTCTTTGTTAAAACAGACTTCAAACAAGACTACTCTGCTGAAGCCTCTTTATGTGACCTTCTGCCAATTACTTCTAGGCAGATGTTTTGGAGGGACATGTTTAGACCTAACCAAAACATATAGCTCATTAACCAAAAAAAATTTTTTTTGGTCTTTTCTTAACCTTGATTATTTTTCCATTATTATTTGTGTTTGTCCTTAGAAAGAATTCTTCCTACCTATTCTCACTCTCACCTGGCATTCAAGATAAAATCATTTGTCCATCCAAAACAAAGGATAAACAAAGAAGGTAGAGCTTTTCTTTTTTGTTTTTATTTTTAGTGATTATTAGAAAATGCTTTAAAAATATTTTTTAAGAAATTTGCATTTATAAAAATCCCCTGGCTTTGACTGATAGTGTTTGTGGGTGTCCCTTTCCTCTGTCAAGAATTTCAATTTACTCTTGCACATAGTATGTCCAAACAGCACCAGGGGTGATGGTGATTATTGCACCTTTAAAATGTCTCTGGGCCTTGGCTCTTTATCTATGACAGAGTAAATAATGGACCCTTTTTCTGAATTGTCTGCTGAGATTATAACCATGCCAGGACTTTTCTTTTATTACAGTGTGTACAGTACTTAGCAGAACAGGGACACAGTCACAGTTGCTTTCTCCAGATGATACTGTAATTACCACATTAATTTGTATAACAACCTTCAATCCTCTGGCTGGGACACTCCTTCCCCTGAGCCACACTTATTCCTGTACTAGACTGACACATCCTCTCTCCTTAGGACAGGGCTCAGTCTGGTTGAGTCTGAGATCCTTATTTTGAAAAAGAGGGGGATGGAAGGGGATTTTTTTTTTTTATTATTTCAATGAGGAAACATCCATTTGCATGAAATGAGCTTTATTTCAAAATTAAACAAAGAAACAATCCCCACCTTTCAGGCCTATAGTACATCATTTTGAAGGGTATGACAGTATCTCTGGGGAACCAGAGCCCAAGAGGTTGCAGGAACAAGTTTCAAGAGTGGGCTGCAGCTCCCCAGATTTCAGTGGAGCCCAGCAAGCCCCAGGAACAGTCTCAAAAAAAACAAAGGGAAAGGCAGGACCTCCCTGTTTGCTAGCCATGAAGACTCTGCTCCCCTGGGAATGAATAGAAAGCTGCCTCCTTGAAAGCCACTCTTCTGCAGAACAGCAAAGTCACTTGAGCTGGGCACAAAGTCCCCTCTCTCTTCCTCCGGTGACAATCATTGTGCATTTAGCTCCGCTGTGGAATGGAGCAGGCGAACTAATTAACACAATAGGTCATAAAGAGACAGTGCCAGTGGGGAAAATGGAGCTGTGTGAGCTGTCTGTGTTCATACCCTGTGCAGTCCTCTTGTCACGAGACCCTAACTGTATGATTAAGAATGACAAGTGTTAACCCCTCTGGTCCGGGGGTCTCCCAGCTCTCCTGATGCAGTGGCCTCATCCCATTTTCTTTCTCAGAATTACAGCAATTATTAACAGAAAAGACATATTAGTTCATCTATCCCACATGCTCTCTCTTCTCCTTGGATGGAGTGAAATGAATCCTTATATTCATGCAATTCATTGTCCATCCAATTTTTAAATGACTTGAACAATGAAGATTCCTTCAGAAAGCTGTTTCATTGACTAATGTCTCTCTCTCAGACTGATTAACTCCCATATGTGAAAGAATAAAATTTATTTGGGGAAGAGATTGTGATGGTACAACCCTGTCCTCCACTCTTGGGCCACTTGATCTTGATACTTCGTGCAACCTCCCCCCCCGGGACACCCACTAACAACCTGAGGCAAGTCAGGTATGGATTGCAAAACGCAGTGTAACAGAGCATTGTGACACCTCCTTGACTTACTTGTTCCTACTCCCCCTGTTCTTTGGGAATAACAATATCTAGGTTGTAAGGAGTGGACTAAAGCATTGAGGCACCCCTTGACCCCCTGGCTCCAGCTCCCCCTTTGATCTACTGGAACATTAAGGACAATCACCTTCTGACAGCCTAATACATCTGCACTTGGGTTGTGGTCCAAAAAGAGGTGATAACAGAACTCTAAAATGTAGCAAGTTCTGGACCTATGCAACTAGTATAAAGTATTAGAATATTTCACCATCTGATTTGGGCCGAAACAGACAAGTATCTGACAAAACTAAATTATCTGAGACCCTATAAAGAGTGATGCTAAAGGAGACTCTGCACAGTCTCCTGTATCACAGCAGCCTGTGGCCAGAATCTCCCCTGAGCTGAAACACCTCTCAGGCACAACTCCTCAAGGACCATGCACCAACAGAGATGACAGGAGGACAAGGAGAGATCATTCTCCTGCAGTCTCAATTATTGCCCACTGAGAAATGCCAATGCATTGTGAGTATTTACTCCATGCTCAAAGGGGGACATTTTAACTGTAGGCTAGCCTCTTCCATCCACCTCCCTACCTATCCATGTGTCTGCAGAACTGTTTTTAAGATTATAAGCATCTATCTGTTTCACTGGATCCAAATACTTTTGTCTGTATGTTTTGTGTACATACATATGATTTAGTTTAGGATATCCTCTAGTAAATTAGTGTGAAACTTGTCATTCTAGAATCTGTAATTAAGTCACTGTTTTAATCCTAACATATTCTCCTGAATCACTTAATAATTTTAAAATTGGTTAATGATTAAGTGCTGCTAAAATTCAATCCTTCAATTAATAAATTTTGAATTGTTGCTAAACGTTAATGGTGTCAAAACATTTCATCTACTACAGAGGTGAAGCTGAAACTTTCCCCTTACGGAGCATTTACCAGAGGGCTCCCTTGGGCATGAGTTAACCCTCTAACCAGCAATTGCAAAGTGACCAGCAGTCTCTATTTTGCTCATGAGGTATGTTTTGTGTCTGGTCAACACTTCCAGATCTGGGATGCAACTTCTGGTGAACCAGAAACTAAACTGGAATTCACGTTGTTGTCAAGCAGCTCACTTCTGGCTGTTTTATCCTAGGGGTGCAGCAGGGGGAAAGTCTGCAGAAGGTAGAAATACACAGACCTGATGATGTTCCCTCAGCAAGATTAAGCTGGGTTCAGGGCTGAGTGTAGTTTGAAACCCAGAGTTACACTTTCAATCNACGAGAAGGAAGGAGAAAGGATTCAATGTGTTGATCCAGATCATTCAAACTCAGTTGCTCTCAGACATTCATTTCCCCTTTGCAGGAAATGAGGATTAAGATATTTCCTATGAACAGCTGAGTCAGAGGATCATCTTTATTATTATTTTTTTCTTGGAGTGAAAGTCGCTGTTTAAATTCTACAAAATAATAATAATTGAAGACACACAGAAAAGTTAGGTAAATTCCAGGCACCACAACCCATTGGGAATGAATGTGGTTTTCAAGTTATATTTGTTTTTGCATTTGTTTTCCTTCTTTTTAGCTAACAGTGCCTCATACTTAAATATCCCCTGAAGGGAAAAAAATATTAAAACCTACAGAACAGCTGACGTAAAGAAAAGGACTGAAAAGAGCAGCTGACTAAAGTGGTTATTATTATTCACCTTGATACACACTCTCACACACACACAGACATTATTCCTTAGCAACCTTTTTACTAACAACTTCTCTGAGAGTTGAGAGGGTTCCACTTCAGTAATAGGAATTTATTTCATTTTATCAATAAAAGAATCAAAAATAACCAGGAGTATCCCTTTAACTCCATCAGGCATGTGTCCATCCAGACATTTTGTGGAAGTTTCTGGGCTTGATACAAATCTCGCTGATATCTGCAGTGGTTCTAATGTGAGCTGTATAGTGTCAGATGAGATTTTCAGGTTTGTTTTTACACCCTCATTCATGAAAAAATATATATATTAAAAAAAATAATGTTGAAGACTGATTCTGTCAAGTAGGAAAAATCCTCAGCCCCTGGCTGGAATCTTGCTTTAGTGAATTATAGAAATTTTTCAGTTTGAGGGAGGAAGGGATTTATTCTTTTTACATTCAAAAATAAGGAAATACAGATAATCTCTTGGATGCATCACTCCAGAAATTTCTGCATGTGTTTAGCTTGTGTCTTAAATCTCCAGAAGGTGAAAAACAAATGAGCCATCCAAATCAAGAAAGGTTGCCCATCCGAGATTCAAAGTGCTCACTTGTTCCAGACCTTACTAGTGAGTCTGAACAAATCCAACAGAAGTCAAGTGAGAGGAAGAATTGCTTCCAAGTCCCATCTGAATTTCATCCTTAATGAAGCAAGAGACCTGGGGATGGACATAAACTTCAAGTGAAAATATGCCCGTTACAGATCACCACAGAGGAGTACAAAGGCTCTGGGACTACAAGCTAGGACTTCTAACACTCCAGATAAAGGACAAACTACTTCTTCAGGGTTACTGCCAGGAGTGAAAAATAATAACTGTACGGGTTCAAGTAATCTCAGTAATATTTCTTGGAGACTAAGATGTGGACAGTTTGAGTTAAATTCTGACCTGTAGATATCTAGTCTCAATTATTGGGCAATCAATCTTGGGAATTATGTATTTCCACTAAACGGTGATGTGCTTGATCCATCATTAGAACAGGTATAGCCAAGCATGGTCTGAGAGAATCTTTTTGCTGGACTGTTGTCCCTGGTTTCCTAGCTCAGCAGTGTGTTCAAAGACTCACTCTAAGATTGGTAACTGGGAAAAGGGACTTGATCAAAGTGTGGAAAGAAGCTCTACAAAACTCACTCAAACCCCAGCCATTTTTTTTTGCTGTGAGAGCTTTGCCAGGTACTGGACAGCATAGAGATTTCATCTGCTATATTGACCCAGGTGCCTTTACGGTTCTGTCCCTTTACCACAGAATATCTCACTTGGTTGGTGGATATTATCCTTGCAGCGTAACAAAGAACAAGACAATATTACTTTTTTAACATCAGCTGAGTACAAAGGTCCAGCCCTCTTATCATCTTCATGGCCCTCCTCTGGACTTGTTTCAACAGCTCCGTGTCCTTCTTAAGTTGGGGACTCCAGAATTGGACATAGCACTGCAGGTGGGGTCTCACGAGAGTGGAGTAGAGGGGGAGACTCACCTCCCTTGACCTGCTCATCATGATTCTTTTGATACAGATCAGGATACCATTGGCTTTTTGAGCTACAAGCACACATTGCCAGCTCATGTTGAACTTCTCATCAAATAACACCCCCAAGCCCTTCTCCTCAGGGCTGCTTTCAATCCATTCNCCGAGCTGCATCTGTGCATGGGACTGCCCTGACCCACATGCAGGACCTTGCACTTGGCCTTGTTGAACTTCAAGTGGTTTGCACAGGCCCACCTCTCAAGCCTGTTGAAGTTCATCACTTTACACACATTCAGCTATAGAGACAGTGGTTCGTGGTGTGCAAGAGCACTCTGCAGAAACTTTGCCACCAGAAATGCCCTCCTTGACAGCAGGTGGAATTGTCTCCCTTCTGCCTCCCCCCTGCCTCCTTGATTCCCTCCTTTTCAGTTTCCATTTCTTGTGAAGAGATAGAAACCAGCTTTCTTTGCAGTTTCATCTGTTGGACTTATATATATATAAGCAACATCCCTGGCAGGATAATGTATATCAAAGCCTGCTCTAATGTACCCCACAGTAAATCTAATTGACTTTTAAGAACTTTTGTGGAGTTACTGCTTAGTCACCGCCATTTACAAAAAAGAAAACCTCATCCTATTTTTTCATCTGCTTGCTATTTCTTCTAGAAAACATGGTGATATTAGCTAAGAAAGAGAAGGAAGGAAGGAAGGAAGGAAGGAAGGAAGGAAGGAAGGAAGGAAGGAAGGAAGGAAGGAAGGAGCAAGCTAAGAAAGTAAGGCATTCTTATTTCCAGTAAAAAGATTACAGGAATGAATCTCAAAAAAATACAATACTTTGACAATTTAAAAACAAAACCAATAATTTTTCTGTAAAATTGTCACTTGCATTTAAAAAATCTAAGACAAAGGGCCTGAACAATGCATGTGCACACACACATAGTAGCTAGTTATGTGCAAATCTTCATATTCAAATCAGTGTGATTTTCTCTGAAAGGAGAAATTAAACTGACTTTTATTTTACCCAGAATGCTACAATTAAAGTAAATAGTGTAAGTATACACTTTAAAAATGATCTAAAGAAATAAGAGGAGGGAGCATTTTCTGATGCTCACGAAAAGAGGTAATTCTGACATGACTTTGATTTCAAATAGCCTTTCTTTTAATACAGGTTGCCATACGAGCGGTACCAACTAGGTATGTATTTCAGTTGTTGCTCCATACTGTATATGCAATAAAAGGTTTTATAATACACCTGTATGCACATGTTTTTTTTACTTCCACTGATACCTTGCAGTTTGGAGACAAGATGTATCAACTCTATATTTGAAAGTCAATGCTAGAAATGTTAGCCTATATGTTGTCTTTAGTATATTAAACTATCTCTATGGACTCCTCCATCTGCATACCTGTATTCAGCATGTTTGGGTAATACTCAGAGATTTGACTTCCACCCAGGAAAGTACATGGATTTCACAGCTAAAGATGAAGTGTCGTCTCTCCTGCAGCTAGATATACTGCCACACGTCTGGGGCTTTGGAGATCTGTGCCAGAAAGTGCTTCATGATGAACAGAGATGCTTTGAGTAGCAGCTCAAATTTGTTTATTCCAAATGAAAAACAAATGAAATTCAACATTACTAATGCAGAAGAGTTTGGGAGAAGAACTGATAAGGGCTGGACCATGTCAGAAGAAAATAAGATTTGTTCATACAACTTTCTTAACCCTGAAGTCCATCTAGACAACCTGAAGATATGATTGAATATCAGATGCCAGATATACCAGAACCATTTTGTAAGCCTGTGCTGTTTTTTCCTGAAACCTTCAGCTACTCCTCACCAAAAAGCAGCCACCTCTGATGTTGCGTTATTTGTTAAACAACACACAGGAATTCTCTCCTGTGACTTTGGCTGGGGAGGGAAGGGAAAAGCAGCAAGCAGGCTGACTTTTCTGCTGTGTGAAGCACTGAAATCAGCAGAAAGGAGCCAAGAAATCTGTCTGACATCCTGTTAAAATGAAGAAACTGTTACTACTGGAGGCCTCTTGACAGGGTATCAAAGTGCACACACTGAAACAAGTTGCTTCATGGGCAGCCGAATGTGTAAACCCTCTTCCAAATGTCCCTACCCCCATGAGTTCATTGATGTCTAATAAAAGATGGGTTTATGAGCACTAATGAGAACTCTCTGCTGTGCCTGGCTGCCTATTTTCATGAAATTTATAGGAACACAATAGCTTTGGGACCTCTTCCACCCCATCAACAATAGGTTAAATTACCCAGTGGGTTTGAAGCTCAAAGGAGGAGCCCTTGACAGATTGACTGATAGATGGGCCCAGGCACACACTTATAAACAGCTTGATTGTACAAGTCTGATTTCCTTTGGAAAGAAGGAGCAGGGGTTTTATTGGTCCCAGCCAATAGATGGGATAACTTACAGCGAATTGCCTCCTATTTCTGCCTTAAGATGTTTCTTTAATGACAACTCAATGGCAAAGCACATTCTTGATTTTGAAGACGTCACTTCAATGCCTCCCTGGGCCAAATGTCCCTGTTGAGCTTGAGCAGCTATGATACTATCACTGGTGAAGGTGTTATAGCTGCAAGTGCAGAGAAAGCAAAGGTCTAGAAGAGTAGGAGAGCTTTTCAGAAGCATGCCCTTCATTTTAAAGGGCAACGCCATGGCTTTGAGAAGCCAAATAATTTCTCTGAAGCATGATTTTGTTTGTGCTGCAGGGGTATTTACTGTTCTAAGATTTCCTGGCATTTGGGTAGTGTAGGTAGAACAGATTTACGTAAAAAAAAATGAAAAAAAAATCAAACTTTCAAAGGAGCTTTAAAAGGACAATATCCCAACCCACTGTCTGTTTGGGGGATTTTATTTGGACAGAGCTGTTGCTGAGCCTTTTGTGACCAGACATTTGTATGTGTTTTACTGCATGTTTGCACGGCTGCATGCAGGAGACAATATAACTGACAGTCTAGTGATGATGGATTCCTACAGCACAGAGGATGCAGGGAGGTCAGGAACGGGGCTACATCCTCTCCGGTATGCTTGCACCATTTTTTCCTGTTTTTCCTGCAATACCAGCAGCAAGATTTTCCCCATCCACAGGGAAAATTCACATGGTTGGGTGCTAAGATCCTGACAGTATCTAGCTGACTTAGCTAGGCCCAGAGGGAACTGCTCTTCAAACTCCCCACAGGTATACGTCTATGCTCTCTGATTCACTTTCTAGCATACTTTCAAAAGCCTGGACAAGACTCAAACAAAGCTGAGGTGGGAAAAGAGGACAAAATTAATAAAGAAAGCAGCCAAATCTAAGTAAGAGTAAGATTTAGAAGACCTGACTTCTGGTCCAAGCAGTGTAATGAGGTTCTGCTCCCAAGCCACAATGACTCACTGTTCCTCAGTTTCCTTGTCCACACTCTGAACAAGGTGAAGAGACTGATTTCGTCTGAAAGAGGCTTTGAGAGTCACTGACAACGCTGAAGAAGGGCTAAGTATTATCCACATCACCCAGCAGAGCAGGATCCATCTTTCTGCCCTTCTTCAGTTTGTGGGTAGAGATGAGGAGTTTTACATTGCTGGCACAGCAATGGGGACAGGAAGGAGCTGCAGTTTACCTTTGCACCCCACTATGTTCTTTTCTTCGGTCAGGAATGGATGTGTTCACCACTGGATGAGGTGGAGTGTTTGAGGTATGGCTGTAGGAAACAATGTGTAACTGTGGAAAGCTACAAGAATTGGAGGACAGAAAAAGAAAAAGAAAAAGGAAAAGGAGAAAAAAAACCCAAAACAGACAGAAGCGTATGCACACAGAGAGAAACACTTCTGCAAAATTTCTATGCCAGTTTCTGCAACCCTCAAACTATTCTTTTTAACACCACCTTACCAAAATAAACTATAGTTTGCATTTTCAGTGTTTTGTTTTCTTTTTTGTCTGTAATTTTTTCTATGTTCACATCTCAGCTCTAAATACATTTGCAGAAGGGGAAACGAATGTGTGCCCTTCCTGGTAGCAAATCCACTAACTGTCTCTGCACTTCATCAGGCTGTGAAAGGCAGACTTCACACCATGAGAAACAGTCCAGGATAAATCAGCCCATTCACTCTCTTCATTCATCTTTTGAATGTCTTTTGCCTGTGTTCAGGCTGTATCATGGTGTAGATAATGCTGAAAGACTCTTCAATATTCATTTTTAATTGTTGGCTGTTGCAATGTTCAGCTTTCAGAGAAGGAATGTGATTTCTGAAGAAAATCCAAAAAGCAAACACCAAATTGATGGTATGAGGATGTTTAAGGCTCAGCTACTTGGACTGATCTAGAGGAAACCTTCCATGGAGGCTTTGGTCCAAAGACCACTGGAGGTTGAGTAGGTTTTGGACCAAATTCTAAATAGTTTCATGAGTACTCACTGCTTTCAGACCTCATCTCTGTACCTCTGGAGACTTACGAATTTTCACAAAGTAGAGAGAAAATCTTACACCTACTCAAGACCAAACTGCCTGCCCTGGCTTCATAAAGTCCTGCTGACAGTGAAAGCAGTTGCTTATATGGAGAAGATACTGTTAAGAGACTAGTTCATGAATTTTACCTGTCCTTTAGTGGGTGGAAAAAGAGTCAGACATAATCACACAAGAGATTGCACATTACACCCCTGATAAAACCCCTACCAAATCTAAGCATTTAGGACATGCTTCTGCAGGGGTAGTTGAGCATTTGGATTGTGAATAACCAAACTGTAATTTTTCCAGGGTGCCAACTAATGATTATGAGTAATTCCCTGGATTTCCATCTTTACTCTGAAGGCAAAACATATCTGATCTATGAGCTCTGCTAGCTCATGTGATCACAGTGGGTTCAACCAAGGGCCATGCATTTGTTTATGATCTGCCCGGAGCTGGTGAAGAACTACTTCTTGATATAAAACCAGCAGAATTGTGTCCTGAACCATCATGTCTTTCTCTTTTTCAAGGGTGCAGGAGAGGACAGTCTTATAGCAGTATGCTTGTCCTTAGCTTCATGTTTGGTAGAGCAGCTCATGGTTTTCCCTGAGCCTCTGTGTGGTGGGATCAGAGTCCTGAAACTTATTTTTTTTTCCACATGCAATGGGAGTATCTTGAAAACAGCTGCTAGGAATAATGGAAACATCAGGGTCACATTGGCTTCAAGACTTCACAGGCAGGAGGACCACCTTATAAATACAAGAGTCATATGAAGTGTAATATTCCACCCTGGCACTGCTACATGACAACACTTGTGATACCTCTTTCCAATTCTGCTAACTAAAATAACAGCAGCTGGCACATATATGCCCATTGATGTAATCATTTGTCCTGTAATCAATGGAGAAGGTCTTACCCAGCATACTCTCTTGCACACTTAATCTTCACTGCACCCAGAGCTATGGGGAGGTACAGATCTACCTTGTTCCAAAGCAAGCCATGATGTCCAAAGAAGCAGAGTGGTACGGCCAAGGTAGCCCAAGCTGTCAGTGACAAAGCAGACACTTGAATAAAAAGTCCAGGTTGGCCCTTCAGCTTTTGGGTTGTACTTTTTTGCTCATAACAGAAGCAAGTGACAGAAAGAACCCAGCAACATCGATGAGCTTAATAACAATCATTACTATGCTAAGAGATTGGATGGATAATGCAGTCCCAAAGCATGGGCATGAAATAATGTCATCTGCATTGGTATAAATAGGGCATCTACATTTAATTAATAAATAATAGGCTGCAATGCTAATCTCCTTCTGCTAACTCTTTTCTAAAGGTGCAATCTATTAATCACATGTCACTGCCAGCCTGGTCACTTCTTTTTTTAGATTCAAGACAGAAAAAAAATAGCTAGAAATAAATGGATCCTAAATACAGCAGGGCAATTGAATAGCACAGCCAGCAGTATCATCCACTGCTGATTTCAATCCTTAGCTACAAGTTTTTCCCCCTAAGGACGGATATAATACTTTAAAGAGAGAGTGAAGGCTTGCAATGTTGTTAAAGGTCAGCGTGTTACTAATGTCTGCAAAATGAAGGGTTTTTTTCCCTGATTATTTGCCCATGGAAATTCTATTGCTCTACAATGTCTGTTGACATGCAGTAAGACCCATTTCTGTGGGCACTGGCTAAAAGAGATGAGATATTCCTATTAAGATGGGGACAGCATAACTTTCTGAAGATCACTGGAAATATCTCACCTGTTTGGTACATGGTGAGACTAGGAAGCTAGAAACTCAAGGAGAAGAAACATTTGTATTGGTGCAGAAATGTGGCATGGGAGAAATGACAGCACTGCTCATCTGGGACCATATAGAAGAAGTCATGTAAATTACTTCCTTTGCATGTAAATATCCACTTTCCAGCAATCTTCCCTCTCAGTGCTCTGAATGAACTTTGTTGTGTCCATAGACACAATGAAGATTTTCACCTTCAGGATTATTACTCTGCTGTGCCTTACCTAGGGTGTCTTTAGAAAAACCTGGAAAACTTTGTCCCAGGAATATATTGGCCCTTGTGGTTTTGTGTGTGGGAGGTGGGAAGCATGTGTATTTAGGTCCAAAAGCAAGTTCCCATTCAAATTATTTTGATTGGAAAATACATCCTACTATCTCTAGATTTTACACTTAATTGATTGTGAAAATATATCCTTACTAATTGAACCCATTTTCAAAATTATTAAAAGCTTTTCACAAAGTTCATCTCTGCAATTCCAACTTGTTTGATATCAAAGTGGTGCTGAAGCCTCAAAAGAGTCATTCTCTGGCTAAATTTCTTTATTCTTCAGTCAAATGCAAGTCAGAAGTCTCAGCATAGAATGTCTGGGTGAAATTTTACAATCAGTTTATGTAAGAGGTGAAATGAGATCTAACGATTCCTTCTAGATCTAAAACCTATTCATTTCCTTTTAATCTAGTCAGAAACACCAGAAGAATGGCTAGTGCTCCAGTGTTTTGGCCTTTCCTCTCAAAGTCCAAACTTCAATAAGGGAACATTACAGGCTCTAATAAAAACCACATTGTCTGTAATACCAGGGAAGAGTGCTGGATCACACACTGAGACCAAGGAGAGACAGGGATAAATTGAGATCATTACAAACACTGGAGAATATACTTGCATCAGGATTTTAATTTCTGTGGTGAGACATGATATTTGACCCTTGTTTTGTTCTAGGTGGCTCTGGCCCCTTTGAAGAGTTCACTGTAAAGATGCAGTTAGTATTTAGGTACAGCTATATCCGAGTTTCCTTCTGCACCCTTGGTTCTCCCATGGTACCCACTGACCTGCCTCCCCTATAGAGAGTGGCACAGTGGAATAACAGGCTCCCTGTCAGTGCAGTGAGTCCCTCAGATATCTGCTGAACCTGTTTGTTTTCCACTTACAAACTTGTTCACCAAAGACAGCAACCTGGCCTTAGTTGTGATTAAAGATGCCAACCAGGACCATGTGGTATCAGTGTGCAGGAGGACAGTCCTCGTCAAGAAGGAGGCCATACTATTAGCTTAATTCTTGCATAAGATATTTCAGGTTGTCACTTGCTTTGTCTCAGAGGATTTGTCCCCAAAAGGACCTTTGCTTGAAGGCCATTAATAATGCTTCCTTTCCCCAGGTAGACCCGAACTGGACAGCACCCATCCTGATGTATTAGTTTCACTCTCAGTTGTGCAACCCAGCACAGTGCTTTTTCTCACATCTAGGAAGGCACTATATGACAAATCTACATTCAGACACTGTATCTGGTCTTATCTTTATAGAGTAAGCTCTTAAGGAAAAGAGGGCCTCCATCTGTTCTGTATTGTACAATGAACTTCATGTCATCGTTCATAACTGGTCTCCCAGGCACTACTGCAAGATAGATAGTAAATAATTAGATTTCCAATCTAGGGAGTGGAGAGACTGCTTTGGTTCAGTCCAATCTCTAAAGTCATTAAACTCATACTATCTTCATTCTTCCTTGCCTGAGGTTCTGGCCCACTCTCCCACACCTCTTCTCATTAGCTATTCATAATAATAATAGTCATAGTCATTTTGAAAAAAAATAAAATACAAGAAAGCAACTCATCCAATATACCTTACATTGTGGTAACATATTTTCCTGTTACTTGTATGCTGCTTGGAATTGTTGGTGTTTTGTGGTTTATAGTCAATGCATCTGGCCATTCATCAGTGACTCAAGAGATGGACAAAATAAACACTTGGGGGAATTAATTACCATTCATATGTCAGTTCGTAGGCAGGAAGTGTTTTACTAGTTATGAATTCCTGCATACCAGGTTTGATGCTACAAGAAAGCATCTCTCCACTGACGCTAGTCTTAATATATTTTACTTATTTTTAGTACTGCTCGAGTCTTGTTCATTGGGCAATCTCAACTTGTGTTATGAAACAAGCCTGCCTTGGCGTGGGACATGCCCTGCTGCAGTTCCCACAAACATAAGCAGGCAACGTCTCCTACAGGAAGAAGTCTGGTCTAATTCCACTATAAAAGCGAGGGGAATCAGACCCAAAAAGCTGGCTGCAACTATTTGGAAGAATATCATTATTTGGGGAGATTTTCAGAGGGAATATTTAGATACCCAAGGCCCATTGACTTTATGTGAGATTTGAGCATTGAAACACATTTGACACTTTTGAACATCTCTATTTATCTAACCAAGTTGCTTCTGTGGAACTAATGATTAGAGAACCTGAGCACCTAATAATCTTTAATGCATGTACCCTTGTAGCATCAATGCTATTTTATAGAAGGAAATTTGATTCAGAGAAAGGTGTTGGGCCAATTTTATGTATATATTCAGACAAAGATAATATTAGTCACCAGATAGAAATGGAGTGAGAATAATATTCTGACCCTAAGTAACCTCTTCAAGGTCAAGGAGAAAATCTGTGGCAAGGCAAGAAGTTAAGCCTCAGTCTTCCAAGCTGCAGTCCACTGCCTTGTGTAGAGCTTTCTCTTCCTCTGTGTAGGATCAGGCTGCAAGACCACCCTTAAAACTGAAAAGAAAGGAAACAGTCCCTCACTAATTGAAGCAAACTGTTTATCCTCCCTGGGGGAAAATGTTTCAGGTCAGTGCTGCCTTGAAAATTACCTCTCTACAAATGATATTACAAGGGCCCATATTCATTTTCCATCACAGATTCCAAAACAAACTTGTTTTAAAGATAAAAATATTTTTCTTAATTATGAAAACACATTTTAAAGACACTGATACTATGCACTGCTTTTAATTTGAAGCTTCTTTTTTTTGGTGAGTTCACTTTCCGGCATGAGAATGGGAGTGGTAGCAAGCCCAAACACAAAAATGAAAATGGAAATTAACTTTAAAGAGGAATTAAAATTGATCACATTATCTCTATTGCTCAGGCTGATTGGGATGCAACCCCTCCTATTCTTCCCCTGACATTATGAAGCAAACNCTGGGTGATGTAGATAATACTTAGGCCTTCTGCAGCTCTGTCAGTGGGTCTCAAAGCCTTGTTCAGATGAAATCATCCTCNCATAGGTTTTATATAGCAATTTTTATTCATAGATCTTAACTAGGGTTTCAGAAAAGTCAAGTATCATCATTCATATGATACAGATGGAAAACTGCAGCATGCAAAGGTGAAAGTTGTGATTCATCTTACCTCTCTTCAGGTGTCTAAAAGTGAGATATCTAAATCTGAGTTAATTGCCGTAAATTCATTCCAGATTCAGTGGAGAGAGAGAGAAGGGAAACTTTCAAGCACCATTTATCCCATCTGTCTTAGGATGGAGTGAATCACAGTTTGGAAGCACCTCTCTCCCACCACTGTACACAGAAGGAGTCTAGATGACTAACTTAGACTATACGCCTAGTATATAGGTGGTAAAGTTAAGCAAAGTGAATCCTGCCTGAAATAACATTTTAAGGACACTGGCACAGAAGCCTTATTTAAAATTACTTCTGTCCATAAGCTCAAGGCTCCTAAGAGGCCCAATTTCTGGGTAAAAGCACTAGATAGAGTTTGCTCGGAGAGCTAAATTACTCACATCAGGATTTCCTACCTCCCAAACTGATTTCACATATATGTTGCAAAATACATATAGCAATTGGAAAATGCTGTGTATGCCATGGAGAAAACTTTTCTTGACCTCCAGTATCTCCTGAGTCTTGAAACTTCTTGTAAACTGTGATACTATAATCTGGGATCTCAGCAGGCAAGGGGCAAAACCCTCCTCTCTGAAATTCCCACTCAGAGAAGAGAGAGTTCAATCTGTATCAAAACTGCAGGGCTGAGCCAGCCTTATTTTAAATTGCTCAATTGTAACCTCTGTGTGTTGACAGCTGAGGGTACTGACTACAGTCCAGACATTTCCTAACTCCTATATCACACTAAAACTCACTTTTCAGATAGACCCTGGATTACTTTAGAGTTAAAGGTCCTTGCAAGCATGCAATAATAATAATAATAAGAAACAAGCACAAAGAATTATCTGCTGAATGCTGTACTCAATTTATGCCCTGTCAATATTTTTGGCAGTCGTATAACTGTGTGAACTGTCCCAGATCTGGAAAAACCAAACTTATATATCTAGAACCAGGGTTTTACAAGTGTTTAGGTACTTGATTAACATTGATTATAATTCAGGTTAGATGAATAAACAAATACACATTAATTACATGTGTATGTCAGATGCATGCAAGTGTTAGTTGACAGAAAGCACTGAAATTCAGACCCGGAGTAACGATGTCAAGCAGGGGAATAACTTTGGATATCTTACACCATTTTTTGTTGTTAACTATAAAACATGCCTCTTTTTATCCCAATTCTAAGTGGCCTGCAACTAATGAGTTTTCTGACAGATGCCTCAGTTTCCTTTGTACTAATTTTTCTCTTCATTATCCTCCTTACATCCCATTTTGTGCCAGACCTCTTCTAAGACCTCTGCCTTTCTGGTACAGAAATCCACAACAATGGCATTTTGACATGGGGAAAGAGACTGGATGTTACATATTACAGGCACTGCCTAGGGATTGCTTGTACATTTTCATTAAAATACTAATGTAAGGACAACATCAAGCCCCTCATAACAGTTGCTGACTGTATAGGGGATGTTGGTGCATCACCACACCAGGAGCTGGGCTTGGACTCAGTGTGAGAACATTCTGATCCTCTGTGAACATCAGAACAAATGCACAAGGAAGAAGCTTGGTAAATCTCAACAAGCAAATGAAATCTGTAAGGTGTGAGAATTAGTCACCCTTACTTTATCCAGCATTAGGCAGAAAAATGGTCTATAGTTTCCCTTTCCCCCAAATATTTCTCCAAAAGTACAGTAAAACATGCCTTTCATATTAAAAAAGAAATGACCATGTAACCATAACTACAAGTTCATCAATAGAGAAATACATAATAAATGGCTTGTTATTTCGACTTTTTTGTGAGACAGTTCATTAGAAACTTCATTTGTCTACATGGATTGCACTTATTCAGCTATATTCTAATAAAATGCACATTGCTTCCAATAAAGGGAATGCATTTGCTATTGATGTGCTATAAACTACTATACAGAGAAGTGTTATTATATCCCTGTGTAATAACAAGCCAATTATAATGATCAGCAAAACCTTTACAATAAAGTCAATGCACGAGGAGTGATTATCATAATGCATTCTAACTGTTCAGTGCCATAAATGCTTTGCAATTAATTGTGGAGCGTATCTATAAATGTATTATTAATGCTGTATAAAAACCCATTGACAAGCAACCTTTACATTAAAAAAAGATACTAGGATTGTAATGTGTCCCTGAGTTCACCTAGGAGGTTGAGCTGTATTTACAAAGGCGGAATTTTTTATAAGATTACATTTTTTATTTCATCCACTCTCTTCCGCCCACTGCTTCTTCCATTCTTGCCCATTTGTGGAAAAATCTCCAAATATCACCGCAGTGTTGGGGCCCTCTGTCATCTACCATACTTGATTTCTGGTCCTGTACACATTTTGGACACAACTACAGACTTTCACAGGTGTCATAACCCTATGACACTGACAGCCTGTCATATATGGCTGCCAAAGGCAATTGTTGTAAGAAATGAGCAGATAAAAGCATATCACCACCTAAGCAGGCAATACAGGAAGTGTAAGAAGGAGAAGGGAACTGAAGTTACATAATTGATCAAAAGTTGTATGATAGCAGAGAAAAGAACCGACCTCAAAACCTAAAGGCAGTGAGCTCCCCAGCCTCTCCCCAGGCTCTGCTCTAGACTCTTCTCCTTCTTGGCAGTAAACTTTTAGGTTACAGATGCTTTACAAAAAATATGCGATATGTTCTTTTTTTTCCCTTTTATTCCCTTAATACTTGATTTTAAAAGGTTGTCCTTAGGACATATGCTGGAACACAATGTCCTGTGGATCTTTTCCAGTTCCTATTGATGGGCACACTTCCATCGATTTCAATCACGATGGAAAGGGCAGACGTGAACAAAAGTTTGATGTCCCTTATATTCTTTCAGCAGGCGAGTGTGGAATGGAGCACATCAGCCTTCAGCAGTGTCATTGAATATAAAACACTACACATGAGGAGATCACCAGAGCCTTTTTTCTTCCCCAGAATTAAGTTTTACCAGAGAGTGGAGAGCATGAATGGGGCCATCCAGGGCCACTTTGAATTAACTGATCCATTTGCATTCTGGAACATTCTGCCTGCTTGAAAATACAGCCCTGTGAGGACAACAGGGTGTCAGCTGTCAGTAGGGTCATGCCGTCCTGAATTTCCTCAATAAACCAGGAAATTTTCATTTCTTGTTGACTATAATCAGTCCCACAACAAGCTACAGCTAGAAAGACAATATTTCCATGCGTAGTAAAATCACAGAATCACAGAATCTAAGGGGTTGGAAGGGACCTCAAAAGATCATCTAGTCCACCCCCCCTGCCAGAGCAGGGTCACCTAGAGTCCATCACA